>CXYZ01003529.1:1013817-1030121 GCA_900006705.1 Sonneratia caseolaris | reverse complement strand
ATTATTTATTAAATATATAATTCGACTCATAAACTTATAAACTTATATTTTAATTGATTTCTAATTCAATTTAATTTTTAAAATCATCGATGAAAGGATGAATGAAGATATCATTAATAAAAAAAATATCAAATCAAATCTATATGGAATTACATTGAACAGTGTATTCTGTAGAGTACGTATTATTCAAAAATGGTCTCTTGCCACCATTCGTTGACCGGTTTAGTGGCTCCAGGAAGTCCTGCAAAAGAGAGCCCCCCGCCCCTCCCAAAGCGACACGTGCACGTGCACGAACATGGTTACCGGGTCCAACGACACCTCCAACCCCACCCCCCACCCCCGCAGCCGCGCCGTACACCACAGGTCCGCCGAAAGGCAGGGACAAATCCGTCACCCTACCACCGCTCCGTGCACGGTCAGACTTGATTAATGGCAGCTGTAATTCCCGAAGGGCAGGTGCAAAAACAAGTTTTTTTTAGAAGACCCAAAAAGCCATTTTCCCTGAGCTCTCGAGCTCTCAACTCTTCAGCCTCTAATCCGGTCAGTCAACGGTCTCATCCTCTCTCTTCCAGATCGATGACAATTTAATTAATCAATCAATTAATTATAAATGTGTGACATGAATCAGATTTTTAATTATATTGAATTTCGAAAAAGAAAAGAAAGCGACTGTTGTTGTCTTCTTGTGGGTTAGACAAAAGTTTAGGAGAAAATTTAGTGAATGTAAGGTGATTGAGTTCAATATACATGCATACATACATATATATATATATATATATCAAGTACTTGTACACGTTGTAGGTAGGCCTACCAATTCGGACGGGCATGACACTTTCTAGCTATGTCGGGTAGGCTCACTATCTCGGTCTATCAAAAACATTTTTGCTCGAATATGAATTTTTCGTAGTATAAGTAGCCGGCCAAAATTAAATAATTATTTTTAAAAAATAAATTTATATAATTTAATATTTTAAAATAAAATTTTATTGATGTATTAATATGAATATTATATTAATTTAAAAAATATTTTAAAAAACTATAAAATATAATTATTTGTATATAATTAATTATTTTAAAAATTATCACAATTTTACTTTTATTATAAATATTTTTTTATATTTTAACCAATATTACATAATTTATTTTTATATTATACTAATACAGCCTAATATTCTCTAATAATATGAAAATCTCCACTCATGTACAATTTTTTCCACAATATTTTTGCTATGCAATTTTTAACCGATCTTATGGTAGAGATCAAAACAAGACATACATAATATATATATATATATATATAGTTTACTCTTACACGATACCTCCACCCACACATGTAGGGATTATTTCTTTAATTTAATTTTAATTTTGACTTAAAAAAAGAATGTATGCTCCCCGTGGATCATTACTAAATGCCAAATAGAATCTCTTTGATATGGCCCAGAATTAGGCCTCAACGTGGGCTATCAATCCAACTCGGGTCAACTTATGGGAGTAGTCCCACATTGCTCACTTTGAGTTCAAGTTCAAGAGAATCCACCTGATTTAAGTGAGATCGTGAGTAGAAAAACCAAAGGAAGAGCCAAAAGGGATAAGTAATTGCATATGTATGATCATTACCTGAATTCTGAGTAGCAACATTTTGGTTCTCTCTCTCTCACACACAGCTTTTCTTCGAGACAACATGAGAGAAGCAGAGGTCGGAGAATGGGCAACATATGCAGGGGTCACGACTCTTCTTCTGTTCCTCATGGCAATACTATTTGTTGGGAGTTATGAGGTTGTAAGCTATCCGGGGAAGCAGAGGAGGAGTGCTGCCGATGCTAACCGAGGAGATGGACGTAAGAAGTTGCCGCCGGGAGGAAGAGGGTGGCCGGTGGTCGGACACACCTTCAGCTGGTTCAACGCCGTCGCGAGCTCTCACCCTCCTCTCTTCGTCGAGCGACAAGTCAAGAGGTAAAGAAACTTCACACATTCGGGCAGCTGTTTGAATCATTTTCGCATTCGATTAATTACGGTCGTTCGACTTACCGGGAAAAATGAACATCAATTGAATAGGTACGGGAAGATATTCTCGTGCAGTCTGGTGGGAAAACGGGCGGTCGTGTCGGTGGATCCCGCATTCAACCGGTTCGTCATGCAGAATGAAGGCAGACTGTTCCAATCGAGCTACCCGAAATCATTCCGGGACCTGGTGGGCAAGAACGGAGTCATCACGATGCACGGTGAGCAGCAAAGGAAGCTCCACGGGATCGCATCCAGCATGATGCAGTTGGAGCAGCTCAAGTTCCGTTTCCTTAAAGACATCCAACTCGTCATGCACGATAGCCTCTGCAATTTCTACCAAGGTCAAGTCATTGTTCTCCAGGATGTCTGCAGAAAGGCAAGTTCTCAGATGGTCAAAATATTCTCTATCTATTTGTTATGGTTTCTATGGAAATGGTCTAATTCAAGCTAATTTTTTATTGATATTTTCTTCAGTTAGCGATAAATCTTATGGTGAATCAATTGCTGGGAATGTCGAACGAGTTGGAAATCGAAGAGATGGCTCAGCTCTTCTCCGACTTTGTTGATGGATGCATCTCCCTCCCCATCAACTTGCCCGGTTTTGCCTACCATACTGCCATGAAGGTATGCTTGCTAGTTCTATGTATTTTCCTACGTGACTATTACCGGAGTTTGATCTACGGACTTTGGAAATTTTTGCAGGCTAGAAAGACTATAGTCAGCAAGATAAGTAGCACGATCGAGAGACAGAGAACCGATGGAGGCTTGGAAGAGGTGGGGAATGGTCTGCTCGGAAGGTTGTTTAGAGAAGAAATCCTGCCTGATGAAGCCATCGCGGACTTCATCATTAATCTGATCTTTGCCGGGAACGAAACCACAGCTAAGACGATGCTCTTTGCAGTCTACTTCCTTCAGCAGTCTCCCAATGCTCTGAAGATACTTCAGGTTTGAACGTCGAAAGCCACACGGCCGAGACATGTCCCACAGTTTCCCGGTTCCGATGAATATTGGGATCTCGGTTTTCTTGACAAAACAACAATCTTATTGAGCAGGAAGAACATGATGCTCTGAAGAAAGCGGCCCCAGAGGAAATGCTCACATGGCAGGACTACAAAGCCATGCCGTTCACTCAATGCGTAAGTTGATGTGACCAAGGGGCAATCTCGATGAAAATATATCCGAAATCACTTTTACCGTTATATAATAACAGTACAAGCTTGATCTTTCAATGCAGGTAATTGATGAGACACTTCGGCTTGGTGGAATCGCGATCTGGTTGATGAGAGAAGCTAAAGTAGATGTCACTTACGAAGGTCTGCACCCGATTTAAACAAACAACTCGTTGATTCTGACCTCCCCCCGATTATTGAACGGAATAATAAGCAGGATGATCTTGACAACTGCTGCAGATTACTACATTCCTAGGGGATGCTTTGTAGTTCCATTTCTGTCAGCAGTTCACCTGGATGAGGCTATTTATAAAGGAGCCCTCAGCTTCAATCCCTGGAGATGGACTGATCTCGAAAACCAGGTTAGCCAGCCTTGGTTCATTCTACCCATCCTGATTAGCAATGGAACTGATCGTTTGACGCTATAATTTTCAAACTCGAAGGAAAAGAGAAACTCGAGGGGAAGTCCCTTCTACTCCCCCTTCGGTGGTGGAGCTCGTTTCTGCCCCGGGGCTGAGCTGGCTCGCCTTCAGATTGCCCTCTTTCTCCATTACTTCGTGACAACTTACAGGTGGGTGATTTCGATTCTTCTCAGTGAATTGATAACTAGAACCCGATTTCAGATTTAGCGCTGACTGTTGCCAGAACTTCGGGGACTGATGTGGTAAGTCCTATTATACAGGTGGAAACAGTTGAAGGAAGACAGAATGTCGTTCTTTCCCTCTGCGAGGCTGGTGAACGGGCTGCAACTGCGCTTGTCTAGACGAAATGAAGATCAATGACAGAGCTGACGTAGCGTCTCGTTCTTTCTTGACGCGTAGACACTCTTGAAAGTTCGTCAACTCGCTGTCCCGGACACGAACATTTTTCGGTTTTTTATAACTTGGTTCCTGATTACACTAGTTATTAATCCAGAGGCAGATTTGCAGCGATGAACATTCGTTCAAACAATTCACTATACAACATTGTTAATGAAATTACTCATATTACCTAACGGGCCTCTCAATGAAGGGGCAAAAAAATCCTTTCGGAAATCAAATTCCAACACTGGGAAATCTACCAAATTGCTTGGATGCTGCCAAACTATGGTCCTAGCTGGAATTGTGCAATCATCCTACATGATTGGCAATACGGTATCTTCCCACGCTTTTAACCAGTCCTGCTTCTGTTATGTTATTGAGAAATCTGGTCTTCGGGTTTTTGTAATCCGCAACTTTGATGGAAGAAAATGAGATTACTTCTTCCGGCCTTACCAGTACATGACAGTTTATAGGGGAAGGGGATTAGATGGGGACTCTTTAGCAGCTCAATTAGAGCTTCTGGGCACCTGTGGAGCTGGTGAGTTCCCTGACCAAGTCCGCGTTAGCGACCTGAAACCTCTGATCAGGGCTGTATCTAGGCTTTGCAGCTCTGACGGCCCTTGTTTTACCGAATGAAATTCTCAAACTTGTCCTCACTGAGTAGACATTCCATGACTTTGAATCTTTCCCCAGCCTCCAAGTTACCTGTTCCAGCAGCAAACATGTAAACCATTCATTATTGCTCGAGCAGTATCCAAACATTGGCTTCTAGGAATATCCCTACAAGTGGGTTTCTGTTAAGAGGTAGACGCTTGAGAGTTATCATCACCTCCTCGTTTCAGTTATGGGCGATGAAGGTGTTGGCTTCACTCATGATGCTAGCTCCCATGCTTCCCCTGATGGCAATAATGACATTCCGGTCCTGTCCGTCATCGAGATTGTTTGCTACATGGGCATTTCCGTGATGCAATGGACCGACCCTGCATGATTCCAAGTGAACTTGTAATCACCGCAAAACTTCAAGATCCTCACTGAAATGATTCAGTCCCATCAGTGAAATCCTCAACAGAGATTCATACGATGAGAAAAGCCAAAAGCTGGTTATGTAAAAGGACTGTAAGGAAAGCACCTCCAGTAATGTGAGCGGTTGCTCCTCTGCCGTCGATGGCCGGTGAAGCTACTGATGTGAAGAGGTTTGGCAAACTTGGTTTGGATAATAGTGTTTATTTAATTATAAATGAGAAATTATTCTTATACAATTAATGATTATTTAAGAATGACTTTTCGGATTTGTTGGATCATTCTTAATGTTCAGATTAATAAGGAATCAACCCTTAACATATTAAGATTAATAATAACATGCTCCTAAGGAATTTACCCCTACTTAATCCGAGAATTAGAGGTTATTTAAGAATAACTCTTCAAACTTATAAGATCATTTTTCATGCTCAGATTTGTTGGATCATTATTAATGGACAGATTAATGGTAATATGTTATTAATGCCATTTATCCATACTTAATATGATAATTGAAGGCATTTAAGAATAACTCTTTGGATTTTTAAATTATTTTTAATGCTCAAATTAACGATAAATCAGTCATAATGAACAAATTAATGGTAACATACTATGAATGCCATTTACCACTTACTTAATCCAATAATTAAATGTTATTTGTGTCTATTAATATGCTAAGCCATTGCCCTATCTTCTTCTTATATATTTAATAGATTGTTGAACAAAAAGGTATTAACAAGCATAATTTTCTATTTGTTCTTCCATCAGTTGATTCGCCTCCGAGCTCAAGGTATGGTGTTATCCTCGACCTATTTTATCATTATATCTGGGGAGACAATCGATCAAACCACTTTAGCACATCCGAGAGAAGTCAAATTTGTCTTAAAGATATTGTGACTGTTACAAGTCTCGACTTTAATTGCCTTTTTTGTTTCTATTAATTTTCTTTAATGTTTTACAATTTCGTGTCGTAAGTTATCTCTTTTTATTTTATGTATTGTTATCTAAATTTACTTTGCGATTGAGAAATAATTGTTGACACGGTCATGTCACTCTTGAAGGTGATCCAGACTCTCTTTGAGCCCTGTGACACCACACCACAAAGGTCCCGAGCCTCAGGTCGAGTGAGTCGCTGCCTGGGTCCGTGACAGTGTATGACATGGTCCCCTTACTGATGTTGCAGTCATCTTGCCTGAGAACCCGACAGAGCAGCTGGCCAGCTGCTGAGGGTTCCTACTCCGGTTGGAGCTTGACTTCCAGCACCAGTCGATGACATTGCCCAGCACTCCCGCGATACCTGGAGCGAGCAAGAGAGCCATTAGGACGCTGAATACAGCAGAATATGTGAAGCGAGAAGCAACGATGCCATAGTGCTGAGTGATTGTGGAGATTTTAGTGAAGTGGAGAGGCTTATTTATGAGCTAGGACAAGAGAGCTTTCTATTTTTTTTTTTTTGGTAGAAACCAGCATCTAATCTGGATCGCCCCAGGTCGGCCCATTTAAGGGATTAAGAGCTCCATGCCGCAGGTCGGACTCAAACTCGAATCCTCCCATTGAAATGATAAGTGCCAAACCACTCTACTATACTCACGGTGAGTAGGACAAGAGAGCTTTCAATAATGCTTTTCAAAAGTCCCTTTGGTTTTTTTTTGGAAGGAAATTAAATTAATCAATTAATGCAGCAAAGAATTTCGAATTAAAAAGAAAGATGAGAGGTAGACCTATCAAAAATGGTACGGCCTGAGTTGATACCAAAAACCATGTCTAGATTCAGACTTTCAAGCTATCAGAGAAAATTGGCGCATGTATCATATGGAAATAATTTATACCCTGCTGGTTCAAAATATTAAAAAATATTTATAATAAAAGAAATTTTATGTAAATTTTTTAATTATTAATACAATAAACAATTATATTTTAATATTTTCTTTTAATTAATAAAATATCAAAATTAACTGACTGATTATATTATATAAAAAATTATTTAAATTTATTTTTTAAAATTATTTTTATTTGATTCCAGCTAACTTGGCAGCCAAAAGCACAAAACATTTGTGCCTTAGCGAGAATTTTCTCATCAACCAATATTGTGGTCATGCTGACGCGAATGGATGAATCTAATTGGAAGAGATGATTAGAACAACATCCAATACAAGAGAACTCAGTATAAGACATTTTTCTAATCTCTAGTTCATTAACTAATACAATACCTACTGATATAGATTAACTGAGGTGAAATCCCCACTACACCCATGTTGGAAAAGCTTTACTCCTTAATTTGCCTGAGATAAATCACAAGTCTTTTTCATTAAATTTTAGAAATGTTCTAGGACTATTTGCAAGCAGCTTGACACCACAAAAGCCCGGTTCAAAAGTAACGTTGGCACGATAGCCGTGCCTCTAACTAAGCCAGAAACCAGAGTTCCAACTATGTGAAGCCCGAAAACCTTCCCCTCTTGCTACACAATACTACCTGCAAAGCAAAATAAAGCAACTACTGTTTCAAAAAATTCTCAAAACTCTTAATGCCTCCTACTTCTAGTCAGTGTTCAGTGCATGCTAAGAAGGTTGCGCACGAAGATATCTGTCAGGCAAGTCCACCATACTTGATCCAGGGCAGCAAAATTGTCTTCACAGTCATGATGGAACTTGACTCTAGAATGAACACGGCGAACGTTAAGGCATAAAACTTATGAGGAAGCAAGACTATACAGATACTGGCAATACTTAACTACCCTGACAAATTCATCTATTCCTCCAGATGCCGAGTATCCCATCTGCAAACGACTTGAGATTTCTCCACACAGACGATTTTTGAGGAGTTTCCATATCTCTCGACTCAGTAGATGCTTGATACTGCTTTTCTTGCCTCTGTGGACCACCAGAATCAGATATACCCTTTGGCACTTCCATTCTTGCCCAGCCAACGTCTGCAGCATGTTTGCTTGAAGATTTGTCCTCTCCACCATCCTCCTCAGTCTCTTCTTTGACATGATTTTGCTCTGACACAAGTTTAGGCTGATCATCATGAGCTTCTTTACAAGCACCCTCGCATCTCTCAGGTGAAAAAGGAACTTTCAGATCTTCCTTTCCGAGAAAAGTACTCGGTGCTTGGTACTGCCTTTCTTGCCTTTCCAGATCTCCAGAATCGGATAGACTCTTCAGCACTTCGACTCTTGCCTGGCCTACTCCCGCAGCATCTTTGCTAGAATATTTATCCTCCCCACCACCCTCCCCAGTTTCTTCTTTGACATGATTTTGCCCTGACACAAGTTTAGGCTGATCATCATGAGCTTCCTTCCAAGCATCCTCGCATTTCTCAGGTGGATAAGGAATTTTTTGATCTTTCTTTCTTAGAAATGTACTCTGTGCCTCAACAAGATCAGGATTTATGCCCTATAGATTGGAGATTTAGTGACAGCCACTTCATTATATACGACAAAAAAATAAATAAATAAATAAAATAGCCACCAGATTTGAGCGATTACTTCGGCTGTGGGCTCTACAAACTCGTAATCTGCAGCAGTTTCATCCCTGAGAGTCTCATTGGTCATGGCGCCCCCAAAAGATATTGACTCAGCAACATCTTCACTTTCGAGATCAACTCTCACCTCCACCCTCATGTCCTCACACACAGTTATACTCTTCCTATATTTCCTAGGTTCTTTTCTTGTGGGTGCCTTGACCACAGCGGCTGATGGACCTAAATTAGTGTAATACTTTAGCTCTTGAATAATCTGCCTTGCAGTATAGAAACTACCACCAACTTCAGCTTTAGCTTTAGAAGGAGTTGGGAAGCTTCCAGCATTAGCCTGTCTATACCTACAAGCCAGAAACTCATAATCCTTAATTTCCACATTTACATTTAAATATGTCAAAATTAGCTAATGGACAGCCGACCATGGAAGCCAAAAGGATGACCAACCACCCAAATAGTTAGTGCGAGTGGACAGGAATTGTACACTTTGTTGGTTACCCATGAGGTCAGCATTAGCCTGTCTATACCTACAAGCCAGAAACTCATAATCCTTAATTTCCACATTTACATTTAAATATGTCAAAATTAGCTAATGGACAGCCGACCATGGAAGCCAAAAGGATGACCAACCACCCAAATAGTTAGTGCGAGTGGACAGGAATTGTACACTTCGTTGGTTACCCGTGAGGTCATGTACTGAATCCCCAATATAGATGTAACCCTTGGTGAGGCCACTTATAAAAAATGAAGAGCCGATCACTCTCAAATAACACATTAGTCCCATCCATATTACCAGGAGAACAGGTATACTAGACATTAATACCAGAAGAAATTATGCTGCTTACTACTAGAGCACATTATGCATTTGGATCAAAAATTTATAATAGAAAACTAAAATCCTCTACTTTAAAGGAGGGGTGCAACATGAAGAACACAGATAAAGATATACCATGAGCTGCATTTAATTTCATAAATATGGATTATAAGTGAATCTGCAGAATAAAATGAAACGTGGATTTTATAGGGCAAGAATTAAGAGCTATACTTGTTGACATAAGACTCCAACATAGCTCGCCTTTCTTCTTTTGACACCTTTTTACGATCTCTCTGAGAATTTGGTATGTCAGAACCAGCTGGTGCAGCATTTGATTTTCCACGCCACTGAATGGTTGATCCATGATGCCCGCTGGTTTCTTTAGTCAACCCTGAAATTGTAAGCCTTGCACTAATAAACACTTTCCAAAGAAAATCTAAATGTTATGTTTAGTAACAAGGAATTGTAAGGAATGGAATGGGATATAACGAATATTTTCACTTAATTACACTATAAAAGCCAGTGAGTATGATTCCATTTGATAAATTTTCTTCTTAGCTTAATGAATTGAGCATTCTCAAAAGCATTATGGAGTGTTCATTCCACTAATTCATTTACTACATTCCATCTTTTTATCAAGATAAACCACTAATTTTCTCCCTACAATATACCATTTTACTCTACTAATCCATTCCATTCCATTACCTCCAACCATACATAACATAAGGGAATACATTCATACCCCAATAACCGCAAAAAGAATTAACTAGTACAAAGATTTCTCTCATAAGACTGGAATAGGATACCCAAAAAAATAACCAATACCACCATCACCAACATCCAGTTAGAGAGACATGTTTCAAATCTAAAATAAGTGAATATGAACCCTGGTAGCTGCAAGCACAATAGCAAAAGAAGATTCCTTTGGCTTAAATTTATGCTGAACTTTTACTATCAACCAGAGGTCAAAGATCAGACTAAGCAGAAAATTGAATTGGTACCTCAAATCTTATGTAATGAGGAAGCAAATACAGGAGCATGACATTTCAGCGTGCAACTGACAAAGTACCAGTAAGCAAAGGTAGGCTGGGGACTTGGCCCTCAACAAATTCACCTACGGGCCTTCTAAACACTTTGTAATAACTACAACTAGTTGAGAACGATTATATTATATCCAGGCATGGGGGATGAAGATGCTAGAGTGCAGGTACATAAAATTTCCTTGGTCTTCAACCATAAATCATCTGGGCTTGTTGCCACCTGGTTGTGCGAAGCTCAAAGAAATCAGAGCTTTAAGGGGAATACATAACAAAAATAATTTTTTTTGGACCAGATGATTATAAAACTAAACTCAGATAAACTTGAACCATGCTACTTAATCAGGCCACGATATCCCATCTTGAGTCAACAAGCCCATTTGAAACTGAAAAATGGGATGAAAATTTGATTGAATAGTGGATCAATTCCACAGTGGTGCAGACAATGGATCATCTAGAGCCTTAAAACAAGACCCTCTCACTAATATTTTCTCCTTGCAACTTCTCAGAGGTCCATAGAGCCTATTAGGTATGATTCTGCCAAAAAAAAAAACCATTTTTCTTCCTTATTTTGAGGATAAGGGCTAACTTATTAGTGCTTTCATCGCGGCATCTCTGAAACCGATCTCAAAGGCAAAGTTGTAAGTCCAGTCGTAACACCCTCTCCCAAATACCGCCCGCTATAGCCAAAAAAAAAAAATCGCTGGATTACAATGTCTGAAATTCTTTCCACCTAAATTTCGAAGCTGTTCTTTCAGCTCATTTCATTCGGAAAACGAGAATCCTACTAATTCATTCGAATTAATCAAGAAATAGCAGAAAAGCACCACAGAAGCTCTTAATACTGAAGAGCACCAGTCCAAAAGAAGAAGAGTAAACAAACAAAATGAACTATGAGAGAGAGAGAGAGGGGCAGGGGGATACAAGTTACGGGAGCAGAGTTTCTGGGGCAAAAAATCAGTCTTCCTCCTCTTCCCAGCATCCTCAACCTTCTCGCCATCGCTTCTCAGTCATTGAGCCATTTCCTTACATGTAAGGGTCTTCGACGATCAAGGATGAAGAGAGACGGGAGGGAGAGAGAGAGAGAGAGAGAGAGGGACGGAAGGCTGTGTGTGGAATGGTTTCGTTTGAGGAAGGGTTTCAATTCTCGCCGCCATCAGGGCAGAATGCGATTTTTAAGTCGCGACCATGGACGACAGCCGAACGACCACGGCCCGAACCGTCGGCGCGTGGCTCGGGAGTCGTTCTTACCAAAATATATTTAGGTCATTTTATATTCCGCACCCTCCAGTTCTCCTTATTTCAGTTTTTTAACCCTCATACTTTCTACGGTTTAATTTTTACGCCTCTGTTCATTAGCCCGACTGACTTGCGTAAATATAACGTATATGATGTATCTCAAATCGTAACTCACTCACCCAAATGGAAGTATTATATATTTCCTTATGATCTCGGGATCATACCATCTAAAGAATTCTTGATTATTAGAATGTAAGAATCAGACTCTATCCAAAATCTATATTATGCTATGAATTTTTCGAATGATTCATCCTTTCTCTAGTAAAAGTCTAAAAAATTCCCAAGTCTTCCGCGCAGGAGTGGAGACCGTCTTCTGAGATGAGAAGCTAAGATGAAACAACCTAGGAAACCCAATACTCAAGTCATTACTATGTACATGACATTAGCTCCCGCTGGAAAACTGCCTAAGCACGAAAGTGTGAAAAGTCACTCTTTCTGGCAGGAAAGAAAAAAGGCCTTCACCGTAAATGCCTCCTAAACAAAAAAACACTTGCTCTTCCACAAATCCAAAGCTCTCCCAGCAGCAGAGTTCGGGGACTTGAAATCCGGTTTCATTGACTGTTCCGATCTAAGAGAGGGTTAGAAAGTCTCCAAGATTAGATTTACGTGTAACCAAGTTTCCATGAGGCTGAGCGGTGAGTGAAGAAGCTAAGGTCGTGGTGGTACACATTCAGCTGCTTCAGCCACGAATGCGCCGCGTTCTGAAGGCGTATGAACTTCAGGTATTCGGGAGTCATCAGAGGATTCACCCAAAGATCTCCTTGCATCTTATAGGTGGCCAGCCCAAACGGACTCAGCGAAATCTCATCATTGACTTGCTCCTTGCAGCTTGTAATCTTCGATGTTCCAATCCCGTCGAGTTCTTCCCCATTGTCTGCAGAATAACCACAGCATCATCATGAGCTTTGGGGACTGCTTTACTAGGAGAAGCTTTCATCCAGTTAAAGCTCAAAAACGATAATACTCTCAAACAGCAATCCTAACAATATAGAATAAAGTACCTAGAAAAGATGATGACAGCGTGTGGTATGTCAGAAAGCAAGTCGACAAGTCCTCGCTGCCAACATTTGGGATATGGTATATAGGATACCTTAATGGAAACAAGAAATCAACACATGATATTAAGAACTGTCCGCTGCTTGCTATTTTGAGCTCTGAACACGGTGGACAGAGATAGTGGACCATCCAGAAACAACCGAAACCCATTATTAAATTGTCTCTGAAAGATGACGATGTCTAGTCTCACCAGGCAACTGCCATCCAACTTGCAGGCCAGAGATCCATGCTCCGTAGCGTCATCAGTGCCGGATGGTCCTTTGCTAACTCATTTATCTAGACCGTAAGAACAGGAGAGAACAATATTATTTTCAGAAAATGGACGCCTTCTCCTAATCAGCACTGCTTGGTAACTCGGTATAAGAAAAGATGGATATGGGATTTACAGCTAGTTATATACCTGGTCCATCATTGGAACCCTCCAGTTGGGAGAACGGGACTCGAAGTATTCCAAGTAAATATGACCAAATCTCTCTCTCATGTGGAATGATACCACCTGATCTAAGCTCAAATCCTCGGAGATGTTGTCCCAAGCCTTGCTGGAGCTGTTGCTCAAGGACCTTGATAACTTGTCGCTGCCACTGTCATCACTCCAAGAGTCGCTCTCAAACTCCATGGTGCTGCTGCTACTAACCTCACTCTTGACACTTTAAAGGAAGAACTCAAGCACATTCAGTCAATACACATAAATTCTGATAATTGAACTGAGTCGATAAAAAACTTGAAATAGCAACCTCCTCAGTGAAACAGCCTTGCTCGTGTAGATCTGGATAGCTGAGAGATAAGGGATGAAGTACTTCTTAACAGTCTCTCCACTTGGAAGCACAACTTTGGTGCATGTTCCGAAGGCACTCCACTCTCTATAGCTATCCCACAGATCTTTCAGATCGAAGTACTTGACAGTTTCCATACCAGCAGGTTGCCAAAGAATGTTTATATCATGAACATGACTCTACAAGAAGAAACTCAAGAAAAGATCAGCACAGGCACTTGGTGTAAGTTAGACCATTTCCTCTCATAGATACAACATTTTAAGAATAAATGCACTTGTTATCAATTGGATAACTATGAATCCAAATTACTAATGAAAGCAACTGCCACAGAACCTGTTGGCACTATCCGATATTCAACAAAATCATCCTGCTCACAGCACTCTGTAAAGTTTGTGATTTATGTCATAAAATGAGGCATTTTTCAGCCTGCAAATGCAAATCAATAAGCTGCACCATGGTCTAACCTTACAATCACTGTGATTCAGGGAACTAACTGATCTCTGATCAGTCCATAATCTATGTTCAGTACGATAGAACAGAAACAGAATCGCTGCACAAAACAGCAGCATTTATAGATTGACTCCATTTCCATTGTTAAATGCCTCCATTCCATCATGCCAAGCATGTCAAACACCATAGAATCCCCAGCAACTTCAGGGAGTGCCCGATCTTCTAGCTAATTTAACGTACAGACTAGATCATTCTGCTTCTAGATGGATTATTCTAACCATGTGTGTGAATTCTCAAATTTGCCTTTCCCCAGAGTAAGATGACAAGCAAATTCCAAGCAAGAAAGTGACCATGTTCATCAGACCATAGGTGACACTTTGAGCTAACCTGGCCAACATGGGGGCAGTTCCGAGATTAAAGGTCATTTTGAGACTGTCAAAAGTAGAGTACTCCTTTTCCAATAATCTTTTTTCTTTTTATAAGATTTCAACATCTAGCTTTGGAGGTGCTGGATTATTCCAAGAATACAAGGAATAATAATTACAAAGGACAACGGGCTCCAAATCGTGGGCCCTGTCGGCCCAACATGGTTGAAACAAGCGACTAGGTGAGAGGTCCGTCCATTCCTTAATACATGTGTCCGAAGTCTGACTCAGTCAACTTCCACCAATCATTTCTGCACATTAAATTTACGAGAGATTTTCTCCTTTTACCCAAGGATGAGGATTGAAATCGGATATCCAAGTATCCCACTGCACTAGATCTTTTTTTTCCAATTTAAGCAATATTTGTGTGATTAGATAATAAGAAAGCGATGACTGTGATAAATAGATCAAGATTGCAGCAATTACGTTCGATCTTCCTAATAAATTCATTAAATTACGAAATGGGGGGAATTAGTTATAATTGACTGATCATCGGTAGAAAACATCAGGGACAAGAACCGCCTGAATTTTCCCACACTAGCCGAAACCGGAAGAAATAGCTCAAAAAGAAAACAAATAACCGGAGGAAAAATCCCAAATTTCAACATCTAATTGACTAAATCCTTGACCAGAATGCATAATTCTCATCTGGGTCGCATATTCTTGGTATGATCTCTACTTTAATCGCAAGAAAAATCAGTCTTAAAAAAAATAGTCTGAATGATTGGAACCTACTCAGCATCAGAATGGACAGAGAAAAAACAGAAAACGGAACCGCACTAAGGACCCTCGATGTCAGAGGGGCAAAATTTTGGAAAGCAAGGAAGGTAAGATTTACCTGAGGAAGGGTTCTGGAAGGAACAATGGGGGTGACCGAGTTGAGAAACCGCTGAAGATTGCTAACGCTCGAATCCATTGATGAGGGAGCTTTGGAGAGCACAGAGCAGCACGATCGAACAACAGAGACTTCAGATAAGCTAAAAACCCCCCCTCAGTGGAATATCCCTTTTATTTTCTTTTTTTATATTTTGGAACTTTCCTTGCAAATATGCGAACTCATTTCAGCAGGCAAGGAAAGGGAAGGAGAGTAAAGATACACTTTCCATTTATGCAGACGTGGAAATCAGAGGAACAGGATACTATCGAAATCTCGAAACAGGGGAAGCGGAAACGGCAGGGTGAGGGAGGAGATATCACCGCGAAGATCAATTGAAGTAAATGTGGGGGCTGGGAATCGAAATTGAATTGGAGGGTCTTTGAGGCTCGAGTGAGTGGAAGCGGGACCGGTTCCTTGCAGATGAGCAATTGATCGAGCTGAACGGATCTTCTACAGGAGGCAGAGACAACCTACGCAGCGAACTGGCGGAGCACACGCAGAGAAAGAGAGAGAGGGAGAGGGAGAGAGAGAGAGAGAGAGAGCAGGGGTGGGGGAGGATGGGGGCGATGTCGGAAGCAGAGGGGTGTTCGCTTCGCCGCGTGTTGAGGAACAAGCAGTGATAGTGGTTAAGTGGACCGCCGGTTGCATTTTCTCCCTCATTTTAACCATTAAATGTCTAGAAGTTTCATTCGCTAATTTTCTTTGGGATTAAGAAATAAAGTTATCAAATATTTGGTTTTTATTTATTTCAGGTACGCGTTTGGGTATTGGTTAAATTGAAGTCCACTCCGATCCCATACCATTGATATACAGTAAATTATATTTTTTTTCTATTTATAACATTTAAAATTATAAAGTAGCATGGTTTGGATACAGTGCAAAAAAAAAAAGAATCGAGGCCAGTATTTTTGGGCAGCTGATTTTTGGACCATCCTGTGCCGTGCCAGCATGGTCGAAAAGCATGAGAAAATATTTATAGACATTATAATTATATTTTAATAAGTATTTAATTATTTTATTTAAATTAATATAGATTTTAAATTAATAAATTAATTATATAATTAAAATTTTTATTATAAAATATAAATTATTTAAATTTATTTTT
>CXYZ01003529.1:992653-1012873 GCA_900006705.1 Sonneratia caseolaris | reverse complement strand
CCTTTCTTGCAAAAAAAATAAAAATTCTTATATCTATATGTCTTTGTATTTTTTGCACCAATATTTATATCCCCTACGTCACTGCATGAAAGGAGCTTGCCTTTTTTTTTCTTGTAGCCATTAAATTACATTAAAAAAACTCAGACCGTGATGATAATTTCAAGTTTATGTGGTTAAATTTCTTTTCTCAATTTTCCTAATTAAATTATCCTAACCTCTTATACTCAATCTTATTTATTATAATTCAATCAGTCTTATTTTTGTTCTCTCATACTCTTACAATTGTAATTCATTTTTTTAATATAAATCCATTCATATTAAAAAGACACTTAGTTATAATAAATCTAACTCGAGTCGTAAACTTACTCAAGGGACAAAATCCTCCTAACATAAATCAAGAGTAGAATATAATATCTTATTTTTAATGGAAAAATTTTGTAGATTGATAGATTTATATGGTTAATTATAGTTGACTATTATTTATTCATTGTTATACTTCTTTCATTTTTTTGGGTCAAATTGTTATACGCCTTCAATAAGTGTATCGAGATTTATATATAATATTTATATATATATATGTGGGTGTGTGAAGGCCTTTTTCCTAAAATAAAATTTTAAAAATATTAAACATGTGGTCCATTGAGCTAAATATCGGGCCAAATGCTTGGTACCGATATCGTTTTATTAGGATGGTGACTTCAATAATTATCAATGCCAGTGATAGCCATAACTCCCGATTTCTTTAAATGATGTGTATATGTATGTATATGCATATATAAACTAATGGATTCTAAAAAAATTTATTGATTCTAGTTCAATTTAAATTATATCAGTTTATTTAAAGGATATAACTTTTTTTAATATAAATTATTCTTTTTATAAAATTTGAATTTAAAATATTATTGAGATGAATGAGATATCTTAGTTAACTTTATCTTGACTGTGCATATGTGCATACATTTTACATGTTAGGAAAAGCAACAGCTGGGTGATTAATTACCGTTCTGACCGAGTTTCAATCCGACTCTAGGTAGATATCGCTACGGTGCTTCCGTCAAGTTTCATCAACTAAGGGAGAGGGAGGGAGAGAGAGAGATCCTCTATGGGCCTAGCCAGGGTGTCCAGCAGAAGCTCATCAAGCTAATATGTATTGGGCCCCGTCGGCCGACACTAGCCTCTTAACAGCCGCTCAGATGGGCCCAGAGCGTCCACCAAATATTATTGGTAAAGTTTAGTGTTTTGCTTATTGGTTAACTTTGGTTTACTCGCTGCCCCGGATGGTTGGGCGAAATTGAATACAGACGGATCCGTGAGGGGGAAATCCGGGAAGAGGAGGGGTGGGTGGCCTCATACGTAATAGTTTGAGGAGGTGGCTGGATGGTTTTACCAAATCTTTGGGTTACACCGATAGCCTTCAAGCTGAAGTATGGGCTCTCCAAAAGGACCTTTTACTAGCTCGGTTCCCTAAGTATCCAGTTCATCTGTATCGAACTGGATGCAAAAATATTGTAGGATCAAATTTGAATAATTTTAATGATTTATTTACACTTAACAATGTTAATTTTGGATTGTAGGAGTATCATGAGAGAACTCTAGGATTGCCAAGCAACTCTAATCTACCTAGAGTTAAATGCGGCGGCAAACTTTCTTGCAAAGTTGGCACGGGACCAAGATAAAGTTTATAATAGCAGCTACTCTTTGGACCATCCCAAGAGGAACTTTCCAATATTCTATATGCTAATTTTCTGGTGTTACCTACTCGAGAAATATTAATACTTATGCCGATACTACTAGATTGTATTAGACTCTTATATATTCTTATATAATTATCTTCGGTTACCAAAAAAAAGAAAAAAAGGTTGGGTTCACTTGTTCTAATCACAAGATCAAGGGCTAGCTCACGTAGTCCCATGGGTGCAACAAAGCCAAGCCACGCCACATGTAATCGCATACTGCTAATTCTCATGGTAGGATAAACCATAGTTTTTAAACTAAATTGGATTGAGAACCAATGTGGACATGAGTTTACGAGTCAGATCATGAGTTTAATAAATTGAACAATATATTTAATAAATAATATTACTAATGAATTTATATAATATTATAATTTATAACAAAAATTATTAATATAACAATTATATTAAACAAAATTTTAACATAAAATATAAATATAAATTTAATAAAATAAAATACGTAAATTACAATAGATTTTTATTTTTTTTAATTTTAAATTGACCAGTTTTCTGAACGATTCAATTGGGTTTACCGGTCGAACAAAAAATTGGCTAATTCAATCAGAGTTGACTTCATCGAAAGCGCAATTACGTCATTTATAGGAACCGGACCCAGCGAGTGGCTGATTCTATGTTAAACCGGTCGAACCGGCCTACACTCTCCGATTTTTAAAACTATAAGATAAACTATAAAATCTACTGCGAAATCAGATCTAAATCTTTCTATCCAGTTCATAATTTTTCATAACACTAGTGCTATAATATCGTGTCTAGATCCAGAAGACTATAGAATTCTAATTTTCTCATAATCTAACAGTATCCAAGACCAGATGGGATATTCGAGCTGTTAAGGGGTAAGAAATCTATTGTTGTTATGGTTGCCAATAATCCAATGGTTAACGATTGCGATTAATTTTGCCTAGAAGCAACCGAAAGTGAGATCCCGTGGTTGGGGGACTCTGACCGAGACTGAGACAGAGACTGATTAGCCCATTGAAATGATGGCACGTTTCATCTCTCTCTCTCTCTCTCTAATCTCTTACCTCTGCGCAATCCAATCCGTCTGCTCGCTTGGCCATTAATGGGCAGTTAGCCGTTTATGGTTCAATCAACCAAATGCATCTCATTTATATCCAATCCACCTGTAACTTTACTTGCCTCCCATTTTCAACAACTTGCTTTGCTTTGCTTGCCTCGCCGGGCAGGATGGATCGTCCGTCGGTCGAGTCCGGTCGGATCGACATAGTCACCGGCCCGCCTGTAGTAAGGGGGAGAAGTTATTCAGATGGAACAGAGTTCGAGATTGTTATGACCGCTTGTTCCGACAATATTAACTTTGCTAGATATCACCCGACTGCCTTTTCCTCGTCTCTCGGTAAGGAAGAGGTATTGTAAATGAGCTCGTACGCGCTTCGTATTAGGCATGGTCTAAGCATGAGTAATGGAAAAGGAAAGGAGTGGAGCTCCCTCTCCCTCTTCCTGCATTTACCTCCATGCTTGGTGAGATCTCAGGAGCAGTCATGTCAAATTTACTTGCCACAGTTACTCATCAATGGCCTGTGGAAAGTTGCAATGCAGGAAAGGTAAATTTGATAGAAATGGTAAGAAAATTAGATCAAGTATCGAAACTTTCGGGTCGGTCCATCAGGAAGAAAGCATTGAATGCCACCACCAACACCCAACAGAAAGCCATCAATGGAGGGGGGAAGAAGAAAATTATAAACTCAATGTTGCCCCATTATTTCCGAGGAATGATTTCGATTGATGCTGCCAGCAACTCACCATTTTTCTGTCCTTGCTCATGAATAAATCATGAATGCTGCGGACTTGACGGAGTTGTTCTGTTCTTCCTTCTTCTGCTCATGTGCTCTGTTCTACCTCACCTAAAACAGAGCATGAGAAATTTGAGTGGCCCTGCTCCGGGATCATGATAATCGTGGCCTTTCTTGATTCATAAGCTCTCTCGGCTCCAACTCAGACCTTCCTCAATCATCCTCCTCGAGATCACCGTTTATCATTCCCGGGTAATCTCTCTCTTCCTCCCTCTCTCTGTTTCTTTCTCCGGGTTAGATCGATCCTCTTTTCCTTGGATTTTGAGATTCAGGGTGGAACAAAAAGGCATAAACTACAAAGAAACAAAATTCAACT
Source organism: Sonneratia caseolaris (assembly GCA_900006705.1). Classification (NCBI taxonomy): domain Eukaryota; kingdom Viridiplantae; phylum Streptophyta; class Magnoliopsida; order Myrtales; family Lythraceae; genus Sonneratia; species Sonneratia caseolaris. The sequence goes on along the minus strand of CXYZ01003529.1, from coordinate 1,008,992 downwards.
TTTTAACCTTCTCTCAACCGTTCAACAATGCGGAATCGTCGGTTAGCTTCCATGTCGAAAGTGGGATCTTCAAAAGGACTTCTCTTTTCCACCCAAAAAGTTCCTTCACTTTCATTCATTTTCTTCTCTAGCTTTGCCATGAAACATCGCTTCACTTCACACTATTACATAGATCCTTCACTCGTCAAATTCTAATTTTCCGATCATTAAATCAGAGAGCCATACTATTAATTCGTCTTCAACCCCAAAGGGGTAACTCTCTGCTAAGGAAGCACTAGGCACTTCCTGTATATAGTGATGGAGTCTTTCTCGTTCATTACGGACCGAAAAACTCAAATACTGCTCGAAAATTAGATGAAATTTTTAGTTCTGAGATTGGTCGTTAAGTGGGATAACTAACATTTTGTTAACATGACATTCGCACTTGTTGGAGATCTCTCTCAAAAAATCAATGAACAAATAGAAGCTCTCATGAGCTTCCTATTTAGTGAGAAATTGCTCTGTTTTTTTTTCCATATTTTATTGTCATCCTCCTTGCAGGAGAGATCATTGAATCCTAAACAGAACCTCTCGAGAAAGGAGGAAGAAAAGAAAAATGGAGGTCGACTCAAGCGCGTCAGCGAACTCTGGTCTCGCGGTTGTGGGGCTGAGTCCACTCAGCAGGGCGCTATGGGGGAACAGGGGAGGTGACGTGGAGCTCGGCGGTGACGTGTCGGCCAGGCTGACGTGGAAGGACCTGACGGTGTCGGTGACCCACAGCAACGGGGAGACCCAGAAGGTCCTTGAGGGGCTGACTGGTTATGCCGAACCGGGCACCTTGACTGCCCTCATGGGCCCATCCGGCTCAGGCAAGTCGACCCTGCTGGACGCACTTTCGAGCCGGCTCGCCTCCAACGCCTCCCTTTCTGGCTCGATCCTACTCAACGGCCGCAAGGCTAAGCTCTCATTTGGGACCGCCGTGAGTTTCCTTTTCGACTCTCATCTCCATAGCCATAGGCTTCAAGGCAATCTGTGCGACAGTCATTGCAAGTTCGCAATCAAGGGCTGTGATTAGTTCAATCTTACATGGCTAAAATATTCTTCGATCTTCGAGTGTTTCGTGTTAACGTCTCAAGTCATCATCACATTATATCAACATACCAATGGATTATAAAATCTAACAAAGTTCCGGTATATTGATTTGTTCTGCGATCGTCTTGGTTTGATCTGCGACACTTTCAGGCCTATGTGACGCAAGACGACAACTTGATCGGGACCTTGACTGTTCGAGAGACAATCTCGTACTCCGCCCGGCTCCGGCTGCCCGACAAGATGCCGTGGGAGGAGAAGCGGGCGCTTGTCGAGGGTACGATCATCGAGATGGGCCTGCAGGACTGTGCAGACACGGTGATCGGGAACTGGCACTTGAGAGGGATTAGCGGTGGGGAGAAGAGGAGAGTGAGCATTGCTCTGGAGATCCTGATGAGGCCCCGGTTGCTCTTCCTTGACGAGCCCACCAGCGGACTCGACAGGTGAAAGAAGCGAACCGAAATTCTGTAGTCGTGATTGTGCAACACTTCTTCCAAGGGACCTGGAAATTTGAGAATTGGCTGTCGAAGTATAGTTGTTCTTTATCGTTCTTTGCATCTTATCGGATCCTGACATCTATATTTCTTGTCAGTGCTTCAGCATTCTTCGTGACTCAGACACTCCGATGCCTGTCGAGAGACGGCAGAACAGTGATCGCCTCCGTTCACCAGCCCAGCAGTGAGGTGTTCGAGCTGTTCGATCATCTCTGCCTGCTCTCAAGTGGCCAGAACGTCTACTTTGGGAAGGCTTCGGATGCTTACGAGGTGAGGCCAAGGGTCTCTCGCTCCCCAAGATTCTTCTCGACTTCATCCTCAATCATCAAGGAAGCCTAAAATGATGATCTGTTTTCTGTAGTTCTTTGCGGAAGCTGGATTCCCCTGCCCCTCCCTGAGGAACCCATCCGATCATTTCCTTCGATGCGTAAACTCTGATTTCGATAAAGTGAAATCCACGATCAAAGGGTCGATGAAACTTCAGGTATTTCCACAAGTTTATCTTCTGCATCAGCTGATTGGCTGTCCACATCTACCAAAGCTGACAGACAGTGACAAAGAATTTCCTGGTTATTTTCTCTCCCTTTCAGTTCGCAACAACTGATGATCCTCTGGAGAAGATGAGTACAGCCCAAGCCACCCGAACTCTGATCGACTTCTACCAAACTTCTCAGTACTACTACTCCGCTCGAGAGAAAGTCGAGGAAATATCGGAAGTCGTAAGTACTTTGACAAATTCCACCAGAAGCTTTACTGACCTTCATTACGTTGTCCATCTGGCCAGACCTGTTACTCAATACATTACATTTACAATGATCTGCAGAAGGGGACGGTGCTCGACTCGGGAGGAAGCCAGGCAAGCTTCTTGATGCAAGCCTCAGTCTTAACCAAGCGCTCCTTCGTCAACATGTCGAGGGATTTCGGGTACTACTGGCTCAGGCTCGTGATATACATCGTAGTCACCATCTGCATAGGGACTATCTACTTGAACGTCGGGACGGGCTACAACTCTATATTTGTAAGGTTTTATTCTCGGTTGTGGGTGATTTTTGGCCCGTTGAACTAGATTACATGTTCAACTTATATATTATTGTTCTTCAATTTCATTTCGCAGGCAAGGGGTGCGTGTGCATCGTTCGTCTTCGGGTTCGTCACATTCATGTCAATCGGCGGGTTCCCCTCCTTCGTCGAAGACATGAAGGTAAGGGCCTCGACAGTATCAGCATCACAATATGGCCATAAGAATTGCAGAAAATTTAGCCTTTTCTCAGTCTTTTTTTCCTGGTTGTTTCAATGGGCCCATCGACGGGTTTTCTTCGAAGCCATGCATAAAACTGCAGCTCGGGCTCATTCTTCATTAACTAATTTCACGGTGTGACACATCTCATCGGAGAAGCAATCCGGAAACGTAAATCATTTCTTTTCGATGCTGTGAGGGCTTCCTGATGAAACCGAGCGAGGGAAGCTCCAGAAAACAGGCAGTTTGACGGTAATCGGAGATCTAACCGAAGCCACGAATTCTTGGCCGAACTTCCTCTTCTGTGATGCAGGTGTTCCAGAGAGAGAGGATGAACGGGCACTACGGGGTGGTGGCGTTCGTGATCAGCAACAGCCTATCTGCGACGCCGTTCCTAATAATGATCACTTTCATCTCGGGAACTCTGTGCTACTTCATGGTCCGGCTTCATCCGGGCTTCATGCACTACCTCTTCTTCGTGCTCTGCCTCTACGCGAGCGTGACTGTCGTCGAGAGCCTGATGATGGCCATCGCCAGCGTCATCCCGAACTTCCTGATGGGCATCATCATCGGGGCTGGGATTCAGGTTTCTTGTACCTTCTCGCGTCGCATCCATATCACGTTTTCACTCCCTGCACCGTCAGACTCTCTGCTTCATCTGATGCCTTATTTGATCTTCAAATGTTTCGGTCTCAAAATGTGCAGGGGATATTCATGCTCTTGTCGGGCTACTTCAGGCTCCGGAAGGACATCCCAAAGCCCTTCTGGCGTTACCCGATGTCGTACATCAGCTTCCACTTCTGGGCTCTTCAGGTGGACTTAAAAACCCAATGCTCGCTACCCGGTGTTCATGTTTTCCAGGAATTCCTCCAGCACGTCACCACCGTTTTCCTTGTTTTTATTTTCCAGGGACAGTACCAGAACGACCTGAAGGGACTGGTGTTCAGCGGGCAGACTCCAGGGATGAAGATCCCGGGAGAGTACATCCTCGAGAATGTGTTCCAGATCGACGTGGGGAGGTCCAAGTGGATCGACCTCAGCGTGCTCTTCTGCATGATCGTGATGTACCGTATCATATTCTTCTTGATGATCAAGATCAACGAGGACTTGACCCCCTGGGTCCGGGGTTACATCGCGCGTAGGAGGATGCAGCAGAAGAATGGGAGCCTTAACACGACGGTCACGCCGGACGGTCTGCAGAAGTGCCCTTCTCTGAGTTGTTATGCGAACGAGTAAACAATATAGGCAAAGCAGTAACAATGAGTAGTAGCTAAGTACAGTGTTGGAGGTTCACAGATGAAATTGTAGGGAGATAATATTAAGGTCTACAGTGCAAATCTATGACATTTAAGTAGAAGTCAGGTTTCATTTGGTCTTCAGTATAATAGTTCTGATGATAAGGCATCCCGGACCATCATACAGTTCATGCATGTATTTCAATCGGTTTGTGCACTTCTTCTCTATTCGGGTATATCTTGATGCTGAAGCAAATCAACTGAGTCTACACAATGAATAGTTGTCAGGATATAAAATGCTATGAGACTAACAGAGTGATGCAAGGAACCTGAGCATCAACGTTGAGAATAAGGTCAGACACAAACAAAATTGCATTTAGATCAATGAAATTCTTTCTATGAAACAAAGCAAAATCCTTTGTAGGTGATCTGCAGAAGAAAGAGGTGTTCATATCACAACCTCGAACATACCACAACCAGAACAAATGATGTACAAAGCAGTTAGATCAAAGACAGTCTCAATGCTGAAGTCGGGTTTTAATCTACAGCCTCGATCAAGATGCTCCGCATGGGCCTCAGCGAGCCGAGATCTCAACAAATCTAAGCTCACCTGAAAGAAAGCAACAAATCCATCTCAACATTATAGCCTTCGCTGCTATATAAACTAAAACTAGAGTAGATGACAGGGAAAACGTGTAAATTGAAACAGTACCTCACCGCCTTTGTTTAGTTTGAATCGACAAAGGCTGCAGTCGATCAGCTTATGGTTCTCTTGTAATTTTCCTTTCCGACAAACAGGGCACCAGACTTCCTTTCTTGCCTAGTAAGAGCATCACTATTATCAGATGTAGTAGACAAGCAGATCTCGCTTCCTTGAAATTATGGAGCAATAGCAGAGAGAATTTATAGCAATCAAATGTTCTTGGAATTTCATGCTCATGAAGCTGTATAAGAAATGCCGTCTTCCAGTAACAGCTGACAGCAATCCTATGTGAATCTGATATCTAGCTTAATATGGTCTCAAGACTAAAATGTGAGCCAAACTGTGCCTAGATTGGAGTGAATATATCCCTTCGTAAAACCAGTGAAATCATACCTGATTCTCACTCAACTGCATATATTCATAAACAGCACAAGCCAAATACTGATCTTCTTCATATTCCCAGGATTCAATGCAACTTTCTGTGTGCACAGAGAAATATCATATCAGAAGCCATAGATCGTATATCCAATTTGATTCACTTTAACAGCAAATAGTTTTGAATCTGGGAAGCACATAGGAATTGATTAACTCGATGCTACTGTACAGATATAACAAAAAGGAAAGTGAACCGGCAGAATCTGATCGATTCATATCATGCTTTGAGGGCTTAAATATTATCCAAAAATTGCTGACCCAGAGAATAAAAAAAAATAGTTCTATATTCTATTAACAAAAGAAAGCCTTGAAACTAGTTTGCCTCCATAATATCTCAGGAAGTGGTTTGCTTAGCAAAACAGCAACGATACCTTGTCTGAAATGTTCCTCCTTGAGGTCCTCGTAAAAGATCCTTTGCATTTCTAGTAGAATCTCCTCACAGTCTCCTTGATAAGCATCACGAAGGCCGTTGTATTCCCAGATACAATCATCATCTTCACAGTATGCATTTGAAGTCCTTGAGCATTCCTTGAATGATGACTCTTTAATTTTCTTAAATTCATCAGATACTATATCCTGAAATGCAGCTCTGACAAGATCCTACACAAAAGGAAACCAAGGCAAGGGCTTACAATCCAAGTTCATCTCCGATATTGGGGACTCTATTAAGTTCATACTCATCACGTCACATATATCGGCCTCAGAGTTCTGGAAATTGAATGCGTCTATATTGAGCATGCAGGAGGAGCAGAAACCCTAAGGACCACCAAATCAACTCCTGCAATCCATTTAATATAGCAAATGCAAGTACAGCAGAAGAGAAACAGGTTAGGAATCAGAGAACCTTTTCATCGAGAGTCTGAGAAGCAGGCAATCGGAGTTTCCACAGCAGGCGAGTCCTGTCCTCGTGCAACCTCTTCTGACAGTTTTCCCTCAGCTAAACTTCCAGCAATCAACATCAACAATCAATTTCTCAAACATCATAACTCGATGAAAAACACAGGATACAAGCAAAAGAATCACTGTATTTGCACGGAGAGAACGAGATGAAACAGATAATTTGATGGAAATGCGAATGAGCAATAAGCGTGTCACGAAACTGCAAAGGTCGGGTTGGTACCTTTCGCTTCCAGGCGGGGTAGTTGTTGAAATTGGCGTTGGATTTGAGGGGAAGCCTCATCATCGTTTCTGCTAACTTGGGAGCGGAAGCATCATCCTCCATTTTTGAATGCACGGAGCCCTGGGTCTCACCGTAGAAAAGAGGAAGAAGAAGAATGGAATTGATATCCTAATTGCATTTTTCCCCTTCAAGTTGTTGGGAATGCCCAACCCCTGTAGTTTTCTTTTTCTCATGATGACACCCGTACTTTGTCAGAATCTGAATTTGCTCCAAACACGACGCCGTTTTGGAGAAAGCTGGTCGGTCCTAATCTCATCAAGAAGGTGTAATAATCGGATTAATTTTGTAATTTTTAGACCAAAAACTCATATAACAATTAAAAAAGAACTAAAAAAATTGGACGGACGGTATTGAAAGATCACGGGACGGGGAAGGATCCTTCCACCACAGCCGGTGTCGTCCAAACTTCATCGCTTGTCGTTGACTGCAAGTAGAAGCGCGGAGGCGGCTTGACAAGGAGGGGCCCGGAAGGCCAGAGCCTCATGATGGCCTCGAACCTGATCTGAGCCCTAGGCACCTGATCAGCTCAGCCTTCTGCTCTCCGCCGGAGGAGCGTGACCGTGACGGTGGTCGAGTTCCCGCAAGAGAGCTCCGCAGCTATAGGGATGCTGGAGAATCCTCCGCCCTCGGCCGCTGTAGTCAAGCGCTATGCTCCTTCAAATCAAAGGCACTCCCTTTGTCTCCCCCACTCCCTGTCTCGGTTGGGTGCTTCTCGAATGTGCTGAAATCCCAAGAGAGAAAAAGGCTCATTCTCTTCGTTTTCGTTGTCTTGCAGGAATCGATCCCTTGGCAGGCGCAAATCAGGAGGTTCGGTTCCGTCTGCTCTTACTATTTACTGCTTGCTCTGCATTTCTCCTCTCGATTTGTTCTATGCTTCTGGTTCTAGTCCATTTGCTTTGATAAATTCAACGAAATGCAGTTTGTGTTTGTTTTGATTCATTCGACAATTTCTAGATCTTGTCTGAGGCCGAAATGGGTATTGGAGTGAACTCGATTTGGAGGCTATGAAGGATTCCAAGGTTCATATTGTAGGAAAGTTAGGAGATTTCATCCAATATTCTACTTTTTGGTCATACCCGTCAGTGAATTGGGTCTGTTTTTGGGAAGCCCAAACAAGTTGCTTGCTTAGGTAGCAATGCATGGAGGTCTGTTGCACCTGTGGGGTTTGCTGTGCTGGTAGATATGCTTTTCATGGAGGTCTGATGGCAACGTTTCATCGTTTTAAGTAGAATGAGAGATCTGATTATGACTACAAAAGGCAGGAATATTTGGTGATTGCCTTTTGATATGGCGCTATACTTCATGTTGTTTATTCTTCGCAACTCTTTTACTTCGTGATATAGACATGACATCGCCAAACGAAAAATCACATGTTTATTAATTTTCATTTCCTGCAACTTTCGTCCGTCTTGGACTCAGGCCATCATGACAGGAAAAGTTTGGAGTCAGTTCATGCATTAATTGATCCATCTTTTACACGTGTATTCTGATTCCAGATATGGAAAAGAACCCTTTTTAAGCATTCTTTATTCTGTTTGCTTTTTTGGCTGAACGATCAAGCAATCCTTATGCAGTTGATGGAGATAAAATTGCTCCAAGGAATATTCCTCTAAACGATCATCGGGGTACTGCAATTGGCAACTTTCTAAATGAGAGCCCTCAATCAGGTTTGATACCCTTGGAAGGGTGCTGCAACAGCGAAGCATATCAGCTTTTAAGTGACCGTAAGAATTCATCCTGACTGCCATTCGAGATGATTAAACCTCTACTGGAATCAGATTTTTATAGATCACTGGTTTTTCATTACATACATTATATCTTTGTTATCGCTGTTTGAAGTTTCTTGGTATGAATGCTTGTAGTTTCTGAGCTACAGTAAAAAAGGAACAAATATGGGGCCCCTTCTTTTTATCAAATTTATTGAGAAATAGAATATATACACTGAAACATGGAATCAGGGTCTATAAAGCAGAAGATGGTTGTTTTTATGGAATTCCATCTTCCTTTATTAACGTATCTGTTCAATATATAAGAACCCAGACTCTATGCTTTTAATTTGAGATGCTGTTCCCAATATGATGACTCAGATAGCTATAATTTCTTTTCAGGTTGGGCAGCTGCAATCCGTTCTTATAATGATACATCTATAGATTTATCTGGTACATGTCACTTCACTAAATATTCAATTTTATTATTTGGCACTTAGAGCAGCACTTTTCATTTCTGAAATATTTACTTCTGACTGAAATTCTTCAAAAGAGGACTGAATAATTTTATCGGTTATTAAAGATTCCTGAACATATGATGGCCCTCAATAACCTTGATTCATCTAGTGAACCTCCTCTTATTTTATCATGCTGAGAAAACTGATATTTAAAAGTGGGAGACCCCAACTTTGATCTTGTGCATTAAGGGTGCTTAATTTCCCTCATTCCACAGGAACTGCTGGCCATGATAGGTTTTTGAAATAGTCTTCAAGCACAGTTAATTGCTCTTTTCCAATATTTCTTGGGAAAAGTTTTTGGTGTTAGCCTGATGAACCTTCAAGTGCATTTGTTTCTATCATTAAAAATGTTCAATGAAAACTTGGAAAGGTCTCGAACCTTTTTCCTCTTTCAGCCTGGACTCATAAAGAACCTTAGTGGCAATATTGCTCTGGCTATGTTTTCTTTTGCTGTTTGCATGAATTACTGCCACATAACCCAGTAAGTTGGTGGTGGTGGGAGCCGTGCAGAATGACACATCTTGAACTCCTTAGCTCCAGTATTTTATTGAATTCATTCTGATTACAAGTATGAGTCAATTTCACTCCCAAAATAGAAAAGAAAGTTGATGTCAGTTATTCTCAAAGCAGATGAACTCCATTTGATGAAATGTTTCACATTATATTATTCCTGGTTTTGTCTTTGACTGCTTTAGGCTATGTTGATTCACATTTTAGTGCCCCAGCTGCTAGATTTCAATTCATTGCCTTTGTCAGAACTACAAGGAATTGATCACTCTGATAAAGCTCTCTGCAAGACTAAGAATGATATACTGCACAATGTGTTTTAGGAAATTTATTGTAATTTTCTTCATAGTATGAGAAATTGGCCCATTGCATTCCTGAAGCTAACAAAGTTATGCTATTCTTGAATTTCAGCGAGACCAGTGATGTACTCTGGAAGCAGTGCATCTGTATGGGAACACATCAAACTTCCTCATGAGGTGACTATTAAATTCTCCTAGCCTAGCTTTGATATTGTCCTTGGCATGAACTAATGGAAATGACAGCGAGATGGAATGTGGTATGAATTTTGAACTCTTCTAGGCAGTTACTTCACTTCAAGCTTCGTGTTCTTTATATGTTATTTTATTCTTCCTCTTTTCAGCTGATTACCCCTGGAGGTACGGGGCTGCCAAAGGACTTCATGGCTGAACTCCAACAGGCGATGCGTGGTGCAAAATAGCTTTCTATCCATGAAGCCTTTCATCATGACTTCACCCGGGAAAAAATAAGTCCAGTTTTTACACCCAAGGACCTGACCTTATAAACTGTCGGAAAAAACCTTAGCTAAAAAAGCTCCACTGTTCTCTGGGTTACAAACATCACGCATGTAGTAGCGAAGCACCCTTTGTAACAGTGTCTGTGATCGGTTTCCTGTTAGATTGTGATATTTGGATGTCTATGTTCGGATTGTAATTCGAATCTCTTAAGGGAGGGTCTTGACTTTCCCTTTGTTCGGATCGGCTATATACGGAAGACTTGTACGTTTTACTGTTATAACTAGTCTTGATCTCAGGGCATTGCACTGTCACCAGAGTCTTGAGCTTGCTGGTGTTTATTGATAACGGTAACGAAGATACTGTCTACTTGGTAAAAATGCTCAATTATATTCGGCTTTGGCGACATCAAATGCTGATCAGATTGTTGAAGTAGACAGTGGAAACGAGGAGATGCATAGGCGATGCTGATGATGACAATTCCCGGGACAAACGTATCCTTAAACTAGAGGACCAGAGAAGCCTGGGAAATAGTGCAAAACGGTGCCGTATTCACTTTAACTGGGCCTTGCCCTGAATGTGTGCCACGTGGGGGAACCTGGTTGGATAAGATGAATTCATTGCTGTGAGTTCAGATGATCCCTGGATCGTAGGAAGGCGGATGGAACAGTCCGCGATACTGCAAACGTGGCGAGTTATCATCCGTCCAAATCATGGGAATCAACGAGCCATAAAAAATTCATATTTCTATATTAATTTTATATGAATTTATTTTCCGGAAAATGCAATTTTCTACAGATTTCAAGTATGTGTCTTCTCCGTAATTAATTTTTCGTTGATTATGAAAAAATTTTGATATCTTTTTTTAATTTTGCAATAATATTGTTAACCCTTGTGGAAGCATTATCATAAAAAATAAAAATAAATACATAATTGGAAAAAATAGTGAATATTAGAAAGCATCATGGCCTATTGGTATTGGGTGACTCGTCCTCGGCGGCGATGGCCTCAGTTAATTTAGCCATTTAGAAATGGAAAATAGATAAATTAATCAATATGCATCTGAAAATTATTGAAAGTCTCCATCGACCTCGCAGATAAAATGCAGCCATAGTTCTGTTCTGAGGAGAGCCCTTTGTGTCTGTGCTAAAGTACTGTTCCTGTGTCTGAGGAGAGAGAAAGGAGATCGAAAATGGAGTTCGGGTTCCTGGGATTGGGCATAATGGGCAAGGCCATGTCAATGAATCTGCTCAAACATGGCTTCAAAGTTACTGTTTGGAACAGAACCCTTTCAAAGGTTTCGTCTTTCTTCTTCCTCTCCTCTGTCCCGTGAGAGTGAAAATCGACGATGCCCATTATAATCCAAATGATCCTTTTTGTTGATGATTCATGACATTTGATTAGTGACGGTGCAATTATATTCGTTCTTGGTAACGTGCCCTTTTTCTTTGTATCCTGTTAATCCATATGTTGGCCTGGGTTCAAGATAATTTCCATCGAAACAAGCTGTGAAGTTGCAGATGATATTTGATTCATCTTCACATCTGTTTAAATTGTGAGGGGGGCTGGTGCCATGGACATTCTTAATCATTCGTTGAATTGAGTTTTCGAAACTCTCGTTTCTCAGTGCGATGAGTTAGTGGAGCATGGTGCTTCAGTTGGAGAAACCCCGGCTGCAGTGATCAAGAAATGCAAGTACACCATCGCTATGTTGTCTGACCCTGCAGCTGCTCTCTCGGTCAGTGATTTGTTGGCACTTTTTGTATCCCTTCCATTAGTCTTTTCTTCCTTTTTTTCCCTCTCCTCACTGGGAACACTCTGTGGCCATCAATTGCAGGTTGTTTTCGAGAAGGATGGAGTTCTTGAAGCCATTTGCAGTGGAAAGGGTTACATAGACATGTCGACTGTTGACGCTGAGACCTCTACCAAGATTAGTGAGGTTTGAGTCAACCTTTAGCTCTACTTGAAATAGGATTTTAAGTCACGAGCAAATTAAGTTCCTTGTCTTTCCTCATTTTCTGTAAATGCAGAGTCAGATTCGGGAATAGGAGTTGTCTAGGGTTGCTTTTGAGTCTTGCTGCTGATTGAGGTTATTATATATCCCAAAGAGGAAAACTGCAAGGCCTTGGACATCTTTAGAATGACTTTCTATCTCCTAACACATTAACTTGCGTTGGTTCTGTAGAATCATTAGGTTCATTTTTCTCATGTTCTATTCTGCTGTTATCTGCAGGCTATCACTGCAAAGGCTGGCTCTTTCCTGGAAGCCCCTGTCTCGGGTAGTAAAAAGCCAGCAGAAGATGGACAGCTCGTGATACTTGCCGCTGGAGAAAAGGTAATGAGATATAGTGGTCTCTTCCTGCACTTCATCGGGCATCTTTCTTTCCTCTTAGTGCCAGAGCTGTCTCGAGGTGTGGAGGGTTGTGAGTGGCCGAGTTTTCTTTCTTTCACCCCAATTTTGAAGGTGTATACCTTTTTATCATTGAATGATAACTCATATCCAATGTTCCCGATTTGTGCAAGTATATAGGCATTGTATGAAGAAGCTATACCGGCTTTTGATATCATGGGGAAGAAGTCGTTTTTCTTGGGGCCAGTTGGAAATGGAGCAAAGATGAAGCTTGTGGTCAACATGGTAATGGGCAGGTAATGGATTTAACCATGATTCAAACTCTGAAAAGTGTACAGGGTAGAGTCTAATTGATAAAGGAATACCGGGTTTTACTTTGTGAGAGGTTTGTTAAAACATTTTCTCCTGTGCAGCATGATGAATGCCTTCTCAGAGGGGCTCGAACTTGCTGATAGAAGTGGACTGGATCCTCAAACTCTTCTGGCTGTGTTGGTCAGAAACAAAAATAACCATTGCTTCTTTGCACAGAATTCTTTCTCTATTACCTAGTTCTCGACTCTCAGAAATGAATCAGTGTTTCTTTTTTATTTTATTTTTATTTTTATTTTTTTGGTGACAGGATCTCGGTGCAATCTCAAATCCCATGTTTAGGCTCAAGGGACCCACGATGATGCAGGGGAGCTATTCCCCTGCTTTTCCATTGAAACATCAGCAGAAGGACATGAGGTTGGCTCTAGCCCTCGGTGATGAGAATGCTGTGTCCATGCCAGTGGCTGCCGCTGCCAATGAGGTAATAGCTGATCTTTGCATATTTTTTGAAACTAAAATGTTGCTTCCTCCTAAAATCTTTCAAACTATGAACCGGATATTTCACAGTGTATTGTATCCCGAGTGGAAGATGTCCAGGTCATAAAGAGAAACATTTGTATTGCAGGCCTTCAAGAAGGCAAGAAACATGGGTTTAGGTGATCTGGACTTCTCTGCTGTATACGAGACTGTGAGGCAACTCAAACCATCGTCATCTTAATCCCAATTTATCGCTGAAGATGCCAGCATACTATTAGATCAGTGCTTAAGCCTGTGTTTATTATGTGTTTGAATAAAGTGCCGATGGTCTACTTTTACATATACTGATTATTTACTTAATATAAAACTCATATGGCTGACTTTCAATGGAAGGGCAACATTTTCAGGTTCAATAGAACTCTCAGTATGTCTAAGTTCATGAAGGTGGGGGAAACTGGTGTCTTGGTTGGTTTTTCTGGACCCATGATACCTTTGCAGTCCATCTAATGCCACTGGTGGTCGAGAAATGATGGCAACATAGGATTGAAATATTTCTGCATCTGATATTTAATACCGCTACCAAGCTATTTCTCTCATCTCTTTCTGTGTTTCTCAAGAACTATAAACGGTCTACAAAGTTGAAAGTTGACAGTGAAGAAGAGTGCAGAAAAGAGCGAAAGATTTGTGCCTTTCACCAAGTTAATATATATATACTCGCAACAGCAATAGGACAATGTTCTAATTCAGTAGAAAAAAATTGCATTTTTTCAACAGAACTTAGCCTGTGAAAGTTCTGCTAGCCTCTGTCCAGTAGAGATCAGAAAAAGAAGAAGCCCCCATGATAAGTCATCAGATGTTCGACTTTTAAAATACACACGTCAGCTCTCATGTGATCACTACACAATCTGAGAAAACCAATGCTCCATGTAGCCCTCAAAATATGATACTCTCCAGGCATCCGACATTCAGGGGACCATCACTTACTTGGAACAGCAACAATAGGATTCAGCAAGCTGATAAGTAACGCTTGAGAATTATAGCAAGATTTCTTTCTCCACTAGATAAGCTTCTCTGAGACTTTGTGCATCTGTTAGGGAAGAAACTTGGTCAGCCACAAACTTCCAGCCTGAACAATAGAACTGAAGCTGGTGTATGGTCTAAGGCAGCATTAATATAAGGATAAGGATGATAGGAAGGGCCTAAGACAGGGTTTATGCAAAAAATTTGAAGAAATTAATGTGAAGATTAGTTTCGTGTGAAAGCACCATTAATGGGATGAGAAAATTATAGAAGTGTATGATTCAGATGGTCATCTATTTGAATCTGAAGAGATGATTAATAGGTCAATTATGAAGATGTAAGAAAATCCCCAGAAAGAAGTATTTTCTCTCATTGTTTCTGAAGTGTCAGGACTCTGTAGAATGCTGAAGAGCTAGAATATTCAGGTAGAACTTATGATTTGAAGATCTAGATGAGTTGGGAGAGTGAAAACCACAAAGTGCAACAGAGTCTTCACAGGCATGACCAATAGAGGCCCCGCATTTGCGGCAAAGGAGCTTTGTCTTTGGACGGTTACGGCCCAAAAAAATCGGGAAACAGTTGACCTTATCTTCCTGTGTAAATCGACTGGGGTCAATTGATTGGAAGGAGACAAAGCCTTTCTTTGTGGATTTCTTATCAGAACTGGTTGCTGAGTCTATCCGATCCGAGGATTTCAGGTTAAGAGGGTATGCACAGGACCCACAGCTGCCGTAGAAAAGGAAGTAAATAGTGCAAACTTCAATAAGAAATCAACAGTCACAGGAGAGAGATCATTAAAAGAGAACTTATATGATGAGTTATTGCAGATAGGGAGGGAAAGCACAAACGTGTTCCAAAACAAAGAAGCACAGTTTTCTTTAACATCAGAAAGGAATGTGATTGAGTAAAGTGATTGCGGTATTGTCATTTACAACATGCCACTTATGCCAATCTTTGCTGTATGAGTCAGCTGTCTTCGCTTTACAGATACAGTCATATAGGTGCAAACTTAGTGATTAGATAAACCAATATCAAGTGGAGACCATAGGGAAGGTGACACTGATAATGCCTTTACAAATGAAAAGCATCAGCAATGATGTAGCGAAAACCATTTACTCGTGCACGTCTTCTGTATGTATGCTTTGACATGAAATGTTATGTTCTTTCAGGAGATTCTAATAACTTTCATGAAGAGTTAAGGTAATGATCTTACATCAACAATTACAAGGTCTATTGGCAGATCGTTCAGTGTGAGCTTATAAACTCCCGGAATCAATGCAGCACACATGACAATCTCAAGATCATTGAATATGACGGATAATCATGGCAGATCACAAAAATAACGAGACCCAACAACAAAAATCCGCGACTCACAATAGATAACTGGGAAAGGGGCAAAGCAAAGGTAGGGGAAACTTACCTGTAAGACACGTCAGTTTCAGACATTTCCTCGATCCGATCGACGATCGCAGCCAAACCCGGTAGAGTTCTCGTCGTCAGGACTGGATTCCAGTGTAGCAAGAGCGAACCGTAGGACCGAACAGAGGGGGGAGAAGGGAGAAAGATGGTGACGCGTGGGATATTTTGAGCCAATCCGGTGAAAGGATGGGTTGTGGGTATGGGGGTGGGGAGTAATGGAGACTACTGCGTTGTCCCTACATGGCCTAGGCTTAGGCTGGAGAGAATGCAGAACAGCAGCAGGAGTTGACCTTCCCTCTCTCTCTCTCTCTCTCTCTGTGTTTCTTCTTCTTTGTCTCCCTGGGTGTCTCCTGCTCGTTTCTGCTCGTGAAAGCTGGTCTGTTAGCTCTGGTTGGACATGGACTTCCTCGTGGGGCGGGGTTTGACCTTGGATCACTGTTTTTTTCAGACCTCAGGTAACGGGGATTCACGTCCGGTTAATTAGACCTTTCCTTGAGATAATGACGGTGCTAAAAAATATCTAATTATTTGTGTTAAATTCAGAGATCATTATCAAACGCGTGCAAATCGCTTGGATCCATCCGTAAATTGTTTATTCATTATCTCGAAAATCATATCTTAATCTTATAAAAAAATTACATAAATGAGAAAAAAAGAGAGAGAGAGGGAGAGATTTCATAGGTAGGAGATCTGATCTAGAGGTGGCAAATCGTGTCGGCCCAGTCTTATCGTGCCATGGGCTGGCCCAAGCACGGCCCTTTTATGATATTATGTCGGGCCGGCATGGTACGATAAGACCATAGTTTTAAAAACCGGATCGGGCCGGCCGGTTTAATCGGTTCAACCGGGAACCGGCCACTCACCCGGTCCGGTTCTTTCAAAAAAAACCCAATTGCACATTAAAAGAGAAAAAATCCGATTGAACCAGC
>CXYZ01003529.1:929277-986605 GCA_900006705.1 Sonneratia caseolaris | reverse complement strand
CCCCCCCCTCCTTTTTCTTGTATCTTTTGCAGATATTGTTCAGGACCTTGTGAACAGTGGAAGGCAAATTGATGCAGTAAATTTGGCATTTGCATTTGAGCTAACAGAGCAGTTCTCTCCTGTACCTTTGCTAAAATCCTACTTGGAGGAGGCAAAAAAGGCTGTTTCAGCTGTCAAATCCAGAAACTCTCCTCCCACTGCCCCGGTTCGTGTCCAATGTTTTATTGTGTAAATATTGTGCTTCACCTTGAATATTAGATATCTTGCATTAGGGATCTTGGGTATAGCTTTACCATGTCGAATGTGCTTCTTGCACAGATTGAGTTCAACGAGAGAGAACTTACTGCTCTTAAGGCCACCCTGAAGTGCATAGAAGAGCATAAGCTCGCGGAGCAGTATCCTGTGGATCCAATCCGAAAGCAGATTCTTGAACTTGAGAAGGCTAAGGCTGAGAAGAAGAAAGTAAATGAAGCGACAAAGCCTCAAATCAAAAGACCCTGCCCCAACACAGCAGCAAGTGGGCATCCCACCCCGTGCTCTGCTCTTGAGAGGCCTTTCTATCCGAGAGTCAATGAAAGGTATCCTCCTTACATCTATGAGAGACCCTACATGTACCCCGAGAGCCATGGTCCTCCACTTGTGGGCCCCCCTCCTGCTCCTTACAATCTCCCGCCTGGCCACGGGAACTTCTTTGGGAATGTCTACCACTACCAGACTCCACCGTATCTTCACTAAGGTATAGTAGGTGTTACCAGTGGCGACTCACTCATCGTTCTCTCGTTAACTGCTAGCTCCTTTTAACTCTTTTGATGTGGCATTGTATGAAATCACTGAAACTTGACCCTAGAAAGGGTGATACAACAGTTCCCCAGAAAAAAGCCTGTCAAATTTGAGGTTGTCGTATCTAATCTATGTACTCGACTTTCCTGTGTACGCACTTTGTCTGTTCTGATTGGGAATCTATTCATTCACGGTGGATGGATGATCCTTATCGAATCTATCCTATGGCTGCCTTGTTAATTCACTTTTCGATGGCGTTTACTGAGTGGTATGCCATGCGGAGGTAATTGATAATTCCGACTCGGCTTGCGCACCTGCTTTGGCCATCCCAGGCAGTGCAGTAGCCATGGCAAGTGCGGCTGCATCCAGTTCGACGTGGCTGATCGTTGACATCAACTGCAGCCTTGAATTTCTGTTTCGAGGTGTCGACTGAAAGCAGTCTCAAGCAAAGCGGGAGATGGTTGCTGCTATCGCCGTGCACCTTGCTCTTGTGGCAGCGGCCGCTTCAATATGTTACCGTCTCTCAAGAGCCTTTCCACCTTGGCCGTACTCAGTTGTCGATGTTCTGCTCGAACGGTTCGCACTCACAGCACCAGCACCTCGTCCCAGCAATGTCATGATGATCACAATCTATACCAATGATCTTGATATCCAGCAATATGAACTGTGACCGCCACACAATACTCCAGCCAGATTTCATATCAATCCGCAACCATATATCATTGGTGAAGAGAACAATTATGAAAATTAATATTTATTGACTTATTTGTTATATATTCAATTGGAGTTGAGAATCCCTAATACCATGGATTTCAAGAAAATCCCATCTTTCTTGCAGATAGATACCCCATTGCCAGCTATTCTTCAGAGCCGACAACATCTGCATCTCCTTCTCCGAATCTCTGCAGAGAAGCAAACGAAAATCAGAGAGAAACATGGCTGTTCAGTCTCTCAAGTTTCCCCATCTATTCACCCGCTGCCGCTCGGCATCGTTTTTTCTCTCGCCTCCTCCTCTTTCTCAGCCTGGTACTGCGTTCTTCCTCCACCCCCACCTCTGATTCTTTTCTGATTGTTCGAAGAGGGCAATCTGATCATGTCCCAACTAAATCCTCGACATGAATACGATCGACTTCCTCGTGAACTGTCTCTCTGTTCTTGGTTATTCATGCAACAGTAATTTCTGTGGAAGATTCTGTGGTTTCTGCTGAAATTCTGTACCTTTCGCATCGTTGCTGTCGATTACCCGGGCCCATTTCTTCTCTGGCATGGCTAGATACGATTTTGCAGTACGTTGGATGTAATGTTACAGCTCCATGCTTTGCGCAGGTGGGTGGTTCAAGCTCAGGGGCCGTGTTCACTCTCCATTGAGAAACTTTTCTGCGAAGTCAGAAAAGATTCAAATACAGAAGAAGTGAGCTTCTCCATTGCACTGGCAGTATGCATTTTATTTTTATTCTTTCAAGTCACTTGTTCTTCTCATGAACGATTTTTTTTGCTTTGGATGCGTTTGCTACTGTAAAGTGTCGCTTCAAAAACTTGTATGTTTGCTCATCTTTGTGAGTGCGGTGTCAAGATTTCAAAACTGTGGCTTGTGCTCTTTCAATTAGAGTGAGGACCATTAAAATTTGAGACAAGAATCATCTTATAAATATAGTTTTGCTGTTTCTGTTGTTTTAGTTCTGACTTAAGCAATGGAAAATTTATCTGATCTTGACCACCGTTCAACAGGAAGAAGAGACTTGATGAGATATGTCTTGAACGGTATGAGCACTACAGTCGGACCTTGATACAATCATGGATTCTACAAGGTACATCTTTTGATTCAATTGGTGAGGCTTTTTTTCTTTTCCCCGGATTATCTCAGAAGCATGCTAATAAGATGGTCAATTCTTATGCACTGCAATATCTCATGTGTTGCTTTGAAAATCAGGGAAGGTTACTGTGGATGGGAGGGTGGTTAATAAAGCAGGGACACCTGTCTCCAATAAAGCTAATGTAGAGATCAATGCTGAAATTCCCAAATACGTATGTAGGTGATTACTTCAAGGAATCTACTCTTTGCAAGTTTTAACTCGTAATTTATTTTCTATTTAATCTTTGATCTGGTCTTGGCTTTTTGCGATCTATTTTATTGAGTAATTTATTGTCTATCTCAGAGCGGGATATAAGCTAGAAGCAGCCATTGAACAATTGGGTGTTGATGTTGAAGGAAAAGTAGCTCTTGATTCGGGATTGTCAACTGGTGGTTTTACTGATTGCTTGCTTCAATATGGTGCATCATTTGTTTATGGAGTTGATGTTGGTTATGGACAGGTAATTTAATTATCATGTATGTTTTTTAATCCAACTATCTGTCAAAGAATTGTTCAATCTGCAGTCTCCTATCTACATGAGTTTGTTCCCTTTCTTCTGTAAGTTTTCCTTTTTGGATAGGATGTCGCTGCAGCTTCTAGCTTGATATGTGAAAATGGCTTATTAGACTGATGAAAATTGGATTATTATATAATTTAGATTCAATTAAGATAGTTGATTCACTTTTGGTAAAATTAGAAGGTGGTGGTCTGGCCTTTCAGGTGGCAGACAAAATTCGTCGAGATGAACGTGTTTCAGTGATAGAAAGAACAAATTTACGGTATCTTACAGGACTTCCCCAGAAAGTTGATTTGGTGACACTAGACCTCTCGTTCATTTCCATTCTTCTGGTAAGAATTTTACATCAGTTCCTACAACCACAGCCTCATAGTTTAGCCACCTTTAACAGTTTGTTATACTGATAAAATCATGCTTTTTCTTTCTCTTGGTGAATACATGGGGGCAACCACGCTGTTTCTTTCTTTATTTCTTTCCATTTCCTAAGTAACATTAGGTTCTTGTTTAGTGCTGTGATTGTGATTTCTCGGTTTTGATGCAGGTGATGCCTGCTGTGATAAACATTATGAAGGTAGACGCTACATTAGTTACCCTGGTCAAACCTCAATTTGAGGCTCGAAGATCACAAGTAAAATTCTTTCTTGTCCTATAATTTTTATTGTTTTTCTTTCTCCATTTCCTAGTAGCTCTCTCCTGATGAAGAAAGCCATTCATAATATTTGAGTTAATTTTTCGGCAGGTAGGTGGTGGGGGTATTGTGAGGGATCCTGAAGTCCATAAGGAGGTCTGTTTACTATTTCAATATTTAGTGATGTATTTTATTTCTATTTCATCTATGTGGTGATAAAACGAAATGCTGATTCATAAATTCATTATTTGGCTTCAACTATATTTTCACTGATTTAGAATTTCACAATGGCTTTGGAGAATGAATTATTGTCATGCTGATAAAATTATTTCAATGTTATGACCACAGGTTCTCGAAAGAATCATCTCTGGTGTTGAGAACTTGGGATTCTCCAATAAAGGGTGGATTGAGTCTCCTATCAAGGGTGCTGAGGGGAATACTGAGTTCTTAGTTTGTTTTAGCCGTATACCTCAGAGAGAACCAGAGTAGTTCTCATACATGATGTTGGAAGCATTTCTCCTAAACGACCACTCACAGGGCCCAGCTGACAGACTAGTTCTGGGAGATAGAATCAGGTTGCTGTCACTTGTCTGTGTAAATGTTTCTTCAACGGTTGTAAGGAGCAGCTCGAGCTTCAATTTTTCTGCGGTACTGAAAGGTCCTGATTTCAGTAACTGCAATTTGTTTCAGAGGGTTGTAAAATGTATTATCTAAAATTATAGCTGAGTGGACAGCGACTTATGTGAAGGAGAAATCTTGTAATAGGCTAGAATGCAGGGCAATGAAGACCATCAGAGTGGTTGATCTCTCGGGAGCTACATATTTCAGGCTTCAAAAATAGCTGTGGCGGAGTTCCATGAACTGCATAATGCTGCTAAGCTTTTCCTATTTTTGTATACACCCTATATTGCTACCTTTATATATACAAGGGTATCCTAAATGTGCCAGAAACCATTTGCCCGAGCCATGGAAATGTCGGAGGAGCCAGCTGTTCAACAGAATCGCAGACGATCCAGTTGATTCTAACATGATTTGTTAGTGGAGGATCCAGGATATCATATTGGACTTCCAGCTTGAGGCCATGGTCTATTGAAATACCATGATGATAGCTCTATTCAATTTGGATTTCTTATTAGGACCCTCTGATGTCTGAGCATTACAGCAACAGAGATTCTAAAATGTCATACTGGCATTGAAGACTCACCCAAGGAACATGAACCAATCATATTGATTTCTCATTCTTTTTATTGGTCCTAGCTTTTTGCCAGGAGGATAGATGGATAAGATCCCAGAGTCCATTCAGCCAATGAGGACTCTCCACGTGTCCTTCCTCTCCTCCACCATAACTCTAGCAATAGATTCTCCTGTCCTGCTCTTACATATCCTCCAGTTTCTCTCCCTCAGGGTAGTCTTCTTCCCGAGTGCAGCTCTAATCAAAACAATGGCGGCTGCTTCTCCAATGGCGAGCCAACTCAAGAGCAGCTTAGCCTCAGTTTCTTCTTCTTCTTCCATCAGAAGGCCCATCGCTCCCAAAGGTCTCTCTGGGTCTCCACTGAGACAGTTGCCTGGCAGGAAAGTTGCTGCCTTTACTGTCAGAGCCGTTCAGTCAGAGAAGGTAAACAGTTGTATGCTCTCTTCTTGTTTGGTGGGCGTGTTAAGATATCATATGGAGTAATCGAATTGCTGATTGGATTAGTTAAGCAAACTCCTCAGTTTGGCTGATCCTTTAAACTGGACTAATCATTGAAACCCGATGAAGTTTTTCCGACCAGCTGTTGTGGAAATTCTGCTTACGTTACTGCTGGGACTAATCAATGCGCTTGGACTTGCAATTGAACTGAGGAGCCAGAAAGTGTCTTAAATGTCAGGACATCCCGTTCTGTCAAAATATATCTGCTAACTTCCGTTTGAAGCATTCTTCTTCTTATCCGGCTCTTGTGATGCTTAAATGGAAATGCTATGGGATAATCTTCAACCATTTCAGGACTGACTTATATGCAGCTAACGAATCGAAATCATCTTTTGTGGTGCAATTCCCGTGATGTTGAAGGAATCACCATTTCTTGGTTATAGTTGATATGACATCGTATGGTATGGGAACACAGTTTTGTCACTCTTTTTCTATTTCTAATACATATGACCACTTAGCAGCGAATCGACATTCCAGAAAATCAGTTCTGTCATCCTCATTCGTCCATGGTGTAATTCATTTGCTCCCAGAGGATCGGTTGATCGGGTTCATTAATCTCTGCACTCTCTTTGCAGCCAACTTTCCAAGTCATCCAGCCCATCAACGGCGATCCCTTTATCGGGAGCCTCGAGACCCCCGTGACCTCGAGCCCTCTCGTTGCCTGGTATCTCTCGAACCTCCCAGCATACAGGACAGCAGTGAGCCCTCTCCTTCGGGGAGTAGAGGTGGGTTTGGCCCACGGATTCCTCCTAGTCGGCCCCTTCGTCAAGGCTGGCCCGCTGAGAAACACTGAGGTTGCTGGCCCTGCAGGGTCCTTGGCTGCGGCTGGGCTCGTTGTGATCCTCAGCATCTGCCTGACCATGTATGGGATTGCGTCCTACAAGGAGGGCGAGCCCTCGATCGCCCCATCCTTGACCCTGACTGGGAGGAAGAAAGAACCCGACCAGCTGCAGACTGCGGATGGATGGGCCAAGTTCACCGGCGGCTTCTTCTTTGGCGGAATCTCAGGGGTCGTATGGGCTTACTTCCTGCTCTATGTCCTTAACCTCCCTTACTATGTGAAGTAAAAAAAAAGCGTGCTCTTTCATGATCATTGTCTGTAAATCTTCGCACTTTATGCAAGGATCAGTCAATCAGAACTCTGCATCTATTTACCTGCCCTGTTCTTCTACCACATGATTCCCGTGCTGGAGAGCCTTGGCTCTCTTCTTCTGAATCTTGTAAGTTTTCATTCCTTGCAATATTGCTGGGTGAAAAAAGATTCATTCCTCCCCTTTCTGTCATGTGAGGCCCGAGGCAGTGTATGAACGTTGTCATGGAGTAAGTAAAAGCTGTCCCCTGTAACCTGGCCCTGGATAGGGTTATGGACACCATCAAAGTGGCTGTTAAAACTTCAGTTTGGCTGCAGAAGGATACCATAAGTAAAGGTGAAAACTCTCGGATAAGTCACACTCAAAACATCCAAAAGTTGTCTTTCTCCTTCTCGGTGGACACCAAGATTGATTTGCTTCTACATTCTTCACCGTGTTGGTGAAAAATAAATTCCAGACCAGAGTGTTGACAAGATCAGAAAATATGTAAATTTTGGGGGTCAAATTGGAACTGGAGCCTTCTGCCGCACTAATTTCGGAACTGTCTACTGTCCCACGGCGCGGGAGAGCCAAACACATCCTATCCCCTTAACTTAATTAACCAACGTTTAACGGTCTGTATGTTTGTCTGTCTGAATGTCGTCATCATCACCTTCTTCTTCTTCTTCTTCTTCTTCTTCTTCTGTATATTTTCTTGTGAGAATCACTGAAACCCCTGAAATGGCGGTTCAAGCAATTCAACCCACGGCACCTTCTAACTTTTTCCTTTCTCATCAGCTGCAATGGCTTTTACGCTCACCAACAGCATCGTCTTCTTGTAAGCGCCTCAAGACAGCAGCTCACTCTAGCAGGAAGGGTTTGCTCCATTTTAGTTGCAGAGCCAGCAGCGAGGATGTACGTCTGTGACATAAATATACTGACTTGATTCTTCCAGATTTCTTCCCAGCGTAGAGTTTGATTTCATGGGGGTAATTCAATGATCACTTGCAGGATTATCTGCTAGATGCTCCTGTTTCAGCTGGAGACGGCTTCTCGTTCACTGGCGGTAATGTCCATATGGTCACTTCTACTTCTCTCTTCTTTATCTTTTATTATTTTTTTCGAGAATTCCACCGAAAAATTCTGAACAGAGCATGTTTACCAGTTTTGATCAGACAAACATAATTTGGGTAATTCGGGCAGGTAAATATTCCGATGAGCCAAACCCTGCTGATGAATGGTTTAAGCAAGGAAAGATGGTGAGTCTTCTGTTTCTTTCTCTTCAGTGTCGATTGGTTTACAGGAATACCGCTCAACATGAACAAAGACAATCAATTCCGGAGAGGCAAAGGCAAAAGGCGAACTTCAGTAGACCTGAACTGGTGAACGAGAATGCTAGCAATAATATAGAAGTTTTGAGGAATCCCTAAAGCTGCTTGTCTTTCTTAAGTAATTAGTAGGATGATTGACTATATGACCCTCAACGTTGTATATGTGAGGCTTCTGTTCCTTTTCTTGCTGGAGTTGTATATGAGCATTTCACATTTTTCTTCAGAACATAGCAGATGCATTTGTTGCAGATATATGAATTTTCATAAATGTCGTGGACTGGAGGATCGTGCAAGTATTTTGATGCACCATTTTGATAGACTGTGCCTTTCTCTTTCATTGTAACAATTGCATGTTTCCACTCTATCTATTACCTATTCTTCTGCAGATGGCTTATGTTCAGCTTGTCAGCATCTAAATTTGGTTTCTCCTTAATGGTAATTGTAGGTGAAAGCTTTCCCTGTTCTTGGTTCCAAGGAGAAGGCCAAAGATCCAATTTTTGGACTTACAATGGGAGCCGGTTCACAAACAACAGCCGATGTTTTCAGGTAAGAAAACAAGGAAGTATATATAATTAGGAAGCCAAGCTGGAATTTGGACTTAACTCCATGACTTTAATACTTAATCATAGTTATTCAACAATTTTACTTCTCTAAGCCGTTCAGAAATTGAGACTGGATTGTTTACACTGATTGCTAATTAAAACATGCTCTCCTCATGCAATGGTTTTGCATAATAGATGGTTTTGCATTGAAAATGGAAGCGCCAATAAACCTTCAGTTCTGTTAATCCATGGATTTCCTTCACAGGTCAGTCATACTTACACGGCAGTATCTTGTAAAAGAACATCTTTTCTCCAAAGGCCACCTCCAGTTTATAATTGTATCATTCCCGTGTCATGGTACCAGGCTTACTCTTATCGGAAAGTGCTCCCGATTCTCTCCAAGAAGTATCATGCCATTGCTTTTGACTGGATAGGTATGCTTTCAATCTGCATGTTATAATTTGTGGAATTGTTGATGATCTTTAACCTTTCACAGGATTTGGATTTTCGGACAAACCTCAACCTGGATATGGCTTCAATTACACATTGGATGGTAATTGCAATCATTTACTTGCTGTATAATCTACCACTCTCTGAGAGTCATCTTACTGGTGTTGAAAAGCATAAATTCTATGGTCCTATTGGCTCTTTCTTGCAGAATATGTATTGTCTTTTGAGTCACTCATGGATGGACTTGCTCTTGATAAGGTCTCATTAGTTGTTCAGGTATACTTTCCCCCTGTATCTTTTCTTTGATCCATTAAGCACCATCCTGTGATACCTATCCAGCAACTATTTATATCTCTCTTGTTTGATTTGACAGGGATACTTCGCACCAGTAGTTGTTAAGTATGCCAGCAAGCATACTGACAAGCTAAATCATTTAGTACTCCTAAATCCTCCTGTAAGATTTCTCCTCAATCTCTTCTGGTTTAGATTAGAAGGTATTTCCACTGTTCCCAAGTAATGCCCAACATGTTTGAGATGACTTTTTCTTTGCACACTCAATAATTGTCATCAAGTAGAATTGCCAAATAAAAGTCAGGCAAATCTTTGCAAGATCCCCATTAGTTTCTTATGATCTATCTGTTTCTCTGCATTTCTGCGACAACTAAGCTGACAGCTAAACATATGAACCTTCCATCAAGCCTGTCCATATTCAGCAACTTTTTGCTCGGCGAGATTTTCTCTCAGGTTTGGAAGGCTTCTTTTAATGTTTAAATCTTGATATGCTTTATGATAGTTCCTTTTAGCTTCGTGAAACAATTTCTTTCATTAGGATCCACTAAGGGCAAGTGATAAAGCCTTGACAAGTGCCGGTCCTTACAAGATGAAAGAGGATGTTGCGATGGTTTATAGAAGACCTTACCTTACGTCTGGCTCCTCAGGGTTTGCACTAAATGCGATTAGCAGAGCTATGAAAAGAGAGCTCAGGGTGATAATTCTTGCGACTTTCTTCTCATGCCATCCCAATCGAATATTCATTTAATCTTTCGTTGATTTTTCTTCAAATGCAGAACAATGTTGAGGAGATGAGGAGAATAATCAGTGACAAGAGCTGGGAAGTTCCAACAACAGTATGCTGGGGCCAAAGAGACCGGTGGTTGAGCTATGATGGAGTCAATAGCTTCATTGAAGACACAAACATTCGATTGATTGAACTTCCCATGGTACACACTCCTCCTTGGTGCTGCCCACTTTCCACCTCGGAACAGTTTGTTATCATGAAGGAGGCTCCAGTGGAACGGGACTCATTTGTGAAGTACTTTCTTAGTTCGATCTTCACATACAGAAGTGCATCTAACATCTAATTTGCTTGGCAGGTGGGGCATCATGTGCAGGAGGATAGTGGGGAAGAGCTTGGACAACTCATTTACAACATCATTGGAAAGAAAAGCCATTCTTGAGAAATGATCACGTCATCTTACAATGGATGAAGAAAAAATAGGTTCAGTGCCATGAAGAAGATCTTTTCTCCATTGATATTATGTTCTATGTCATAGATATTATTTCCCGATGAATTTTCGACTCTTTTATGAATTCAGTGCAGCTTCTGAATGCTGAAACGGAGCTGAAACTGATGAAGGTAAGCTGTGGCTGATGACAAAGTGAACAAGTGCAGGTTTTCAAGGCAAGCGACCATCTCTCGCTTATATTTGCTGCTTGAACTCGGCTCTGTTTCTGCATAATACTCTAGAAGAAGCCCAAACGCTGTCACATTTCAGCCAGCACAATGCCAAAAGAAATGGAAACTGCTTCTTGCAGACCTTTCTGACCAGAAGTTCATAATTTTTGCTGTGAAGAATATTATGATCATTCTCACTTGATGCACATCAAGAAGTCAGAAATCATATGCTTCATGAAAATGGACAGACTTAGGGTCATTCATCTTCCCTCGAGCATAATTGAATTGGATAGAATCATTCATACGGCCTATCCAACTATTGTCATCTTCAACAGCCATTCCCTTCTGCTGTATACAAGATCTGCAGGTCACTCAGCAAAGCCCAGAATGCAGATGAAAACAGAAAGTGTGCCAATTACATTCTTGCTATCAATGGATGCAAAGTCTAACTTGAATGGTACACACTAGAGGTGGCAAAATTTGGCATGGTCCAAAAAACGTGATATGAGCAAGCTATCAAAAAACCATGTCTGAGCTGGTGTTTTTGGGCAGTCTGGAAAATTGCAGTATAACCCAAAAAATTGTGTCGGCTCAAAATTATGAAAATAAATTTTATAATAAAAATAAAATTATGATAATAATTTTAAAAAATGATTAATTATGCACATATAATTATATTTTAATATTTTATTCAAATTAATAGAATTGTTAGATTAATTATATTATGAAAAATTATTTTAAAATATAAATTATTTATATAATTTGTGCTGTGTCGGGTCACATAAGCATGAAATTTTCATGTTCAGGCCGAGATTTTGGGCCGGCTTGATATATCAGCCATGCTGGCATAGCCTCATAGCAAATTTGTGCTGTGCCGGTACAGCCTCCAAAACTCCATGTTAATCCGAATTGTCAGCTTTAGTAGACATGCACGCGTACGTATCAGCTTTTTCATTAAGAAGAGTGAATTCTCACGGGCTCTACAAGATCATAGGTCCATAAGTACCGAACTACCCATGACTCTGTCCTTGGTCCCATGGGCCCGGAAGCCCAATATAGTAACTCTCTTCAGTTTGTCAGTCAAACGTCATTACGACAGCAGAACTGGATTGATTAAGACATAAGCGAAATCGTACATGTAATCTTATTGGAAGAACAACATATTCCTGTGTGAAAAGCTTCAACAAGAAAAGCAAGCACCCATGAAAGCAACAAAAGCGTCTCTCTTCCGTCCCCGGGGCGTCTTGTGGAAGCAACGAGAAACTTATACCCTTCAAGCAGCATTCTTCTACTCTTCCTCCGGCTCGTCTCTAAGAAGGAAAACTTCGGAAGCATTTTCAAGATTCAGTCATGGCGGAGTACTTGTTATTCATTCTCTTGTCCACGCTTTCGTCTATGTTTACCTTTTTCTGGGACACAATCTGATATATGTTGTGATTCATGTCCACCCAGCAGATCTGACAGGTACCCGAGGGACTACTACACACAGAACAGCACCGGCTACGGCGGCGGCGGCGGAGGAGGAGGAGGAGCAGGAGGCTTGACCTCCACCACGAGCGTCCACGTCACGGCCCTCGATGGCCTCGTGAACGTCAATTCGCTCTTCACCATCGCTGTCTTCGTCGGCCTCTCCCTCACCGTCCCAAACCAGCGCAGCCTCGAGAACACCTCCTCCTGCGATGCCAGCATCGACGTCGTCAAGAAGCTCCTCGTTTTCGAGGTAACTAGTCAACTTCGGTTATCCTAATAACTTCTAAGCTACAATACCATTGAAATTTCTATTTTACCAGACATCTGATTACTCTGATATTTTTTCACCATTTAATCCTATTATTGTTAGTTCCAGTTGTATATGTAGTTCTTGGTGAAGGGAAACCCAGATACGAGCCCGTGAACTATATGTTACAGCACATATCCTATCCGGTTGAGCCATTGTTCGTGATTAAATGTTTTTTTTTCGCGGGTTCCTTGTTGTTGTAGTTTCCCTTCGAAAAGCCAGGAGCATTTGCAATTAAGAATTTCAAAGTTCAAGATTTACCGACCAAAAATTTGGAAAGATGAGTAAATATGATTACGAACGAAAATTTTGAGATAGCTAAGAGAGTCCATATTGAGAATACTACTCTAATCAAGAGCAACAGGGGTCAGAAAACTTGTGTTAAAGTTTCCACCTTTTCCCAATCTGGCGATTGCATTGATCTGTTATCTGTGGATGTAAACATCCGTTTGTTTACTTAAATTAAAAAAATAAAGCTTCAAATTTTGGACAAAATTGAACTGGGGTCCTTACAAGGACTCTATACTGTAAACCCTGACTGAAAATGATCAATCTCCACTCTGCCAACAATTTGCTTTACTTGATCACTTATTAAGCTGTAGTGTCACTTGCAGAACCTATTTAAGAATTAATACCATTTTGTTCTGTATTGTGTCTCCCCCTGTAATCCATTGTTTTGATCCTTGTCCTGTGTCTGCAGGTTGTGTCCTTCAGCTTCTTCCTCTTTTCATCCCTGGTTGCTCAGGGCCTGAAACTGGCAATCAACCTCCTCAACTCCAAGGACGTGGATGAGGCCTTCCGAGCCCACATTAACCTCAAAGTCCTGAGGTTTGGCATGTTGGGGTCGGCCTTTGGGTCTATGATGGGATGCCTCTTCCTAATGCTGTCAATGGTGAGCGTGATTGAGATCAGGTTAGGAGTTTTGTCCTGTGGGAGCAAACCCACGGTTCATGCTGTCACTGCTCTGATTGTTTTGGTCTCCTCTGCACTACTTGTCTATATCTCTACTGCAGTGTATGCTTTTCTACACTGATAACCACTATCTGATATATCGATGAAGCAATATTTCTAGTGCATTACTGCTGGTTTTCAAAGCAGTTGCTTGATGTTCATTATCTGGTTTTCGGGGCAACCCATAAAATCAGTTTTGTTGGGATCCCAAGTTTAAGCAAAAGCAAATAAATGAACGGTACCTTAGTTTTCTTAGTACAACCATCAACAGAAGCAAATCGGGTGGGCAAATATATCCTATTTGGCTGCAACGAGTCTGATAGTTTGGCTTGTTCAGAAGGGCTTGATTGGCTGAAATGAGAATGTATTAAGACTTCTCTTTCCAATTCCTATTGTCCAGCTCATGTATGATAGTGGAATCATCATTTTCTATCTGAGATAAAAGGGGAAGGGAAAGTGATCGAATTTATATTATGATGTTGAGCTACGACATCCCCCTTCTAGCAGATGATAGCAAATGAGCCATCTGCTCATCTGGGTATCCAATAAATTCAGTCATGGGCTTGCACCACATATCTCGAGAAGCAACCATGAGTGATGATGCGATTCAACTTCAAAGTTAGGCCTATCTTGTGTTTCGTTGAGTTATGACGTTCCTCTCCTTTGTTCATGCAAGCAAATGGGCCGTCGACCCTGATAAAACTGTAAGTCCACAACGTCTCAGATTCGCCTCCCCTTCTGATTCGTGTTGTAAACATTTGCCTCCAGATATCGAGATATACGATATATGTGGTGACATGTCATATGTCCTTACAGTCAGTCGGGTTCTTCTGTTGCGGAATCCACCTCTGCAACCAAAGTTGAAAAGGAATAGTTTAACCGGGGAGAAATACAGGGTTGCAGCTGCATTTATGCCTCCAGCGTCATGCATCTTCGGGAGCTGCAGCTACAGCTTCAGAGATGCGAGACGCTAGCAATCCTCAAGAAAGCTCAAGCCTTGGCACTGACGCTTGGGCTGCTAAATGCAAATCAGCCCTTGGCTTGCAAGATCCTCAACGACTACGTCGAACTGGGCAGCCCGCAAGAAGCCCTTAAAGTCTTCTTCAATCACATAGAAGACCCAGATGTTGTCTCGTGGACTTGTCTCATTCACCTCTACCTTCAGTTTCAGCGTCCCTACACCGCCTTGGCGACCTTTTCTCTGTTGTTGCGTTCTGGGGTGAGACCAGATAGCTTCTCAATCGTCGGTGCCCCGTCTGCTTGTGGACGAAGCAAGAATTTGCCCAGTGGGAGGGCACTTCATGGTATGGTGTTGAAGTCCGGCTCTGGTTATGATCCTATTGTGGGCAATGCTCTGATTGATATGTACAGTCGGAACTCAGAGATTGCAGCGGCTCAGGCGGTGTTTGGTGGGATGCGCATGAAGGATGTGTCTTCTTGGACGAGTTTGCTCAATGGGTTTATAATATGCAGGGACATTGAATCCGCCCACTTGGTGTTTGACGAAATGCCATTAAGGAACGAAGTTTCTTGGACTGCCATGATCTCAGGTTGTGTTCAAGGAGAGATGCCAATTCGGGCACTAGAGCTGTTCAAGGAGATGAATGATGAAGGGCTGGTCTATGCGACAGAGATGACCCTTGTGGCTGTTCTCTCTGGCTGTGCTGATATTGGGGCGTTCCATCTTGGGGTGTGCATCCATAGCTATGTCAGTAAAATTGGTATGACCAATAATGTTACAGTGAAAAATGCTTTGCTGGATATGTATTCAAAGAGTGGGAGTTTGGGCTTGGCTCATAGATTATTCAACGAGATGCAGTCAAGGGATGTGTTCTCGTGGACAACCATGATATCTGCTTATGCTTTTCATGGGGAAGGAAGTACTGCACTTGAGATGTTTTATGCCATGTTGGAATCAGGAATCAATCCAAATGAGGTGACATTTGTGTCAGTTTTATCCGCTTGTAGCCATGCGGGTTTGGTTTTGAAGGGGCGGCAGATTTTTAGTAGGATGACTGAATTGTACGGCATAGGTCCAAAGATTGAGCATTTAGGGTGCATGGTGAACCTCCTTGGTCGAGCAGGACTTCTAGAAGAAGCACAGGAATTTATTGAGCAGATGACGATGAATCCTGATGCTGTCATTTGGAGATCTTTCCTCAGCGCCTGCATATTTCATGGGAACTTGAACTTAGCTGAAGTGGGTGGGAAGAAGGTAATGGAACTAGAACCAGAAGACAATGGGGTTCTTGTACTTTTGTGGAACCTTCATTGTGCCACAATTAATTGGGAAGGTGCGGGGAGGATGAGAAAGATGATGAGAGATAAAAAAGTTAAGAAAAAACCTGGGTGTAGTTGGGTTGAGATCAACGGTGTAGCTCATGAATTTCTTGCTGAAGATGTTACACATCATTATGGTGGAGAAATGTGCTTGGTCATTGAAGAGATTCTTGAGACCATGAAGTTTCATATGAACATGTCTCATATGGAGTAAGGTGATTTTAATGAATCCTAAAGCTAGATATTTTATTATTGGAGAACAAAATTTCATCCGATTCCATTTGGCAATTAGCTTTTAGATATCAAATGTTTGATGTTATCCAGAAGGGCTATGCGGAAGAGTATCGTAGTGTCATGGGCAGTCAAGACTGAGGTTCCTGCTTTGGTTATCTAGCAGACATTACTCTGCATGGCACTGCTCTCTGGAGTTCTAGGGATGAATTTTCTCACCATGAAATGTTGATATCTTTGTGGTACATTGCATATGGGAAGGTAACTATTTTTATTTCTCTGCAACATATTTGGGAGTTGTGATGATCTGCCTGTATTGGTGCCTGGTGGAGCTTCTCTTGTCTAACATGCACAGCCTTCAAGGCTATGGTGTTAGAACAGACTCTAAGAGAACAGGAGAAAGCATCACATAAGGATTACAATTCTCCATGAATGCTTCTAATTTGATTTAGTCTGAAGATTTTTCCATTTCACTTTGAAGTTTTTAAGAATCAAATGTTATGCTTTGTTTCAGGTGTTCATTCTATTGCCATGATAACCAATGACAGCCTATACAACTTCTTTAAGGTGCTGAGCAGAACTGTATCAGGTTTTTACTACCTATTCCAGACCGACACACAGGCAACATTACTCTTCCTATTGCAAATGGTTCACCTCCCGTTGCCTAAGAGGCACCTTAATGATCAGTGTCATATCATGATCTTCCTCAAGGATCAGATCCTACACTGTTTTGCCCTCAAAGGCTGCATGACAACTGCTGCCATCTACCATCATGATCCTCAGGCAGATGTTCCCTTAGTTGAAGTGGTAATTCATTTTGGTTGTATACCACTTTCGCCTGACCCAGGGTTTCTGTGATCCCCGTGGCTGCAGTCCCACCGACTGTTCCCTCGCTTCGACTATTGGGAAGCTCACCATTTTAATGGTCCTGGCTTGACCTCCATTGATGATGAACATAGTGTCCACAGCCACAAACATTTCCCAGGACTTCAGACGTGGTCTCTCTCTCTCACTTTTATGAGTCAGGTGATTCAAGCGGCAATAGGTTGCATGATCTTCCCATGCGTCTGCCTCTTCTACCAGGCCTTCAAAGGCCTCAGGGTTCGATGGCACAAGCATCACATCTCCAATGAAATGGTCTTCCGGGGGAAGGCAGCACTAGGAATACATAAGGCTATTCATCCCATCCCAACGTTGCCTTGAGGGCACTTTGACGGGTTCTTCACTGCAGCCACCATGATTAACATACATCACCAAGGCAAGCCACTCAGATGATGCCAGATGAAATCAAACTACCATAGCTCTCTTGGCCTAAGACAATTCTCAGGGTGAGTTTTGTAGTGACATTGTTTTAGTATAGTTAATTCTCATCAATCAACCTCTTTTACCAGTGCCACTTAATTTCATTTTTTCTTATTTCCTCTTTATAAAGTTACAAAAAAAATGCATATATGGTTTTAGAGTGTCGTAGCTATCATGCATACGCCCTGTTTTTCTTCCTTAAATGTTGCTTAACCTTGGATATAACATTGTGTTGTTATGATTCATAAACACTCAACAAAATAATGGCTAACCAAGATGGTTGTTTCTTTTTTCGATATTAATCGCGTCCAGTACTATAATAACTGACTAATCTATCAGACGATATATTATATATTTTAGAATCTGTCATTAATTTTCATATACTGATGCTCAAAGATTTTGAACCATTCATCTAATATACTATTTATTATCAATTTACTAATAAATTAACTACTAGTTGATTGTCTTCTCAAGATAATTAGGACGGTTGTGTCAGTTGTGTAAATTGAATGTGTATATATATATATATATATATAAAAGTAAAAGTGATCATATTATTGGTGATCCTTCAATACCTCTTCCGTATTCAAGGGTAAGACTGGTAAATGAGAAGAGAAAATAATGAGCCGACGAACTTAAACTCACTCAACAGATGGTCAACACGGAAACATCCCGGTGTAGATTTGGAAGTAAGGCGAAATAACAGTCCCTTTTAACGGAACCGACCCGTACCTCCCTCTTCTTCTCTCTACCACTGGATCTCTGCCGCTGACTTTGACTCTTGACCCTGACTCAGACACACCCGCTGCACCACCCACTCATACGCTGCTTCCGACCGGTAGGGTTTTCGTTTCCTTCCGCCCCCATCACTACAGTCAGAATCCTTAACCCACCGCTGCCATTGGATCCATCACCGATCCATTCTATTCCTAGAAAATTTCACTCTCCATGGAAATTTAGCTGCTTCATCGAGCCCTGCATTCTTCGGATCCTTTGAAAATGGTGGAGAAGCCCAATCAGGTCAGCCCTAGCTCAGTATCCGCCAAACCCACAACACAGGCGGGCTCCAAGTCGTCAGATCTGCTCCCCCGCTACTTCTCGATCCGATCACTCAAGCTCAAGACCAAGGAGCAGGAGCTCCTCTTGCGGGTCACGGTCCTATGCCTCGTCTACGTGCTTGCCTTCATCACTCGCCTCTTCAGCGTCCTCCGCTACGAATCCATGATCCACGAATTCGATCCCTACTTCAATTACCGCACCACACTCTTCCTTACACAGAAGGGGTTCTACGAGTTCTGGAACTGGTTCGATAGCGAAAGCTGGTATCCTCTCGGACGGATCATTGGCGGCACTCTCTACCCTGGCCTGATGGTCACTGCCGCTCTGATTTACTGGACCCTGAAGGTCCTCCGATTTGTGGTCCACATTCGTGAAGTCTGTGTGCTTACTGCCCCGTTCTTCGCATCTAACACTACTTTGGTCGCGTATTTCTTTGGGAAAGAAATCTGGGATTCAGGGGCAGGTCTTGTTGCTGCAGCATTGATCGCGATCTGCCCTGGTTACATATCACGGTCAGTTGCAGGATCATATGATAATGAGGGTGTTGCGATTTTTGCACTTCTTTTCACATTTTATCTGTTTGTTAAGGCTGTCAATACGGGCTCGCTCGCATGGTCCCTGGCCTCTGCTTTTGGGTACTTCTACATGGTGTCCGCCTGGGGTGGATATGTGTTTATCATCAACTTGATCCCTCTTTATGTCTTGGTGCTGTTGATCACTGGGAGGTATTCGATGAGACTGTACGTGGCGTACAACTGTATGTATGTTCTGGGAATGCTTCTTGCAATGCAAATTCGGTTTGTCGGGTTTCAGCATGTACAGTCTGGGGAGCACATGGCTGCTATGGGGGTGTTCTTCTTGTTGCAGGTTTCATCTTTTGCATTTTGCTGCAAGTGTAGTTTATGTTGATTTAATTATTTATAGATCCTTGCAACTATCACCAAGTGGCAGAATGGCCGATAGATGACTTTAGATTGATTGAAACCGGTGAAATCCTTTTTCAGAAGTATTGACACGTATTGAATAGAATATTGAGAATCTTTGTGGGCAGAGCTTCAAACGTGTTTTTCATTCCGCTGCCTTACTGGATATTGAAGAAGACTTGTATTTTTCCAGATGAGATGTCTCTCTCTCTCTCTCTATTAGTTTGAGGAAGCGTCTGCATATACAACATGAACATACTTCACATTTAACCTTGATATGAAGAAATTTTTCGTTTTTGAGATCCATATCACATTGCTAGTTGATGACAGCATTTTGCTGTCCCATTCTGTGCCATTCCACTTGTGTTATCTAATGTTTAGACTATTTCTTTAGTAAGCTATTACTATCTCTGGGTGATTGTATTTTAATGGAGCAGGTTCATCTCTGCAGGTGTTTTACTTCCTTGATTGGGTTAAGCACCAGCTGAATGACACCAAACTATTTCAAGCTTTCTTGAGGATCACAGTAACCTCTGCAGTTGTTGTTGGTGCTATTGCTCTCGGAGTTGGGACA
The DNA here is from genome assembly GCA_900006705.1 of Sonneratia caseolaris. Lineage (NCBI taxonomy): Eukaryota > Viridiplantae > Streptophyta > Magnoliopsida > Myrtales > Lythraceae > Sonneratia > Sonneratia caseolaris. Next base: position 966,972 of record CXYZ01003529.1, on the reverse strand, counting down.
GCATCTGGATATATCTCGCCATGGACTGGCCGTTTTTACTCTTTGCTTGATCCTACCTATGCAAAGGATCACATCCCTATCATTGCCTCTGTCTCTGAGCATCAGCCAACAGCATGGTCATCATTCATGTTTGATTTTCAAATTCTGCTTTTCCTCTTCCCGGCAGGCCTCTATTTCTGCTTCAAGCGGCTGTCGGATGCCACGATTTTCATAGTCATGTATGGGCTCACAAGCATGTACTTTGCTGGTGTTATGGTTCGTTTGATTCTTGTAGCTACACCTGCCGTTTGCTTGATAAGTGCTATTGCTGTTTCTGCCACCATCAAGAATTTGACTCAAGTGCTAAGGGCAAACACTAAGGTTGTTCATAGTGGCTCTAGCAAAGGAGGAGGTAGTGCAAAGGCATCTTCTAAGGTGGTGTTATGTAATTTCTTCCTATTCTCTTTGTTTCACCACTCTCATGCTTGATAGATTGACACACCAACTTTGGTAAATTCAATATGCTTAGTAGTTGTGTTAGTACACGTCATAGTGGTATAATTGGTAATTTACATATGTAATCACATGATGTACGGTTCTGTTACTTTCATAAATTCACATCTTTTGATATGTCTATAGTGTGTGTGTAAATTCATATCTTTTGATATGTCTATAGTGTGTGTGTTCGTGTAGATTGATAATCCTGAATTATGATGTTAATTTTGTAATAATGATATATGAAGAGTCCCCATGTGATTCTGAACATACAATTCTCTTTTCAGGGTTCACTTGATCAATCACAGCCCTTTGGAAAGAATGGTGCAATCGCACTGCTATTTGGTGCCTTTTACCTGCTCAGTAAGTATGCTACCCACTGTACATGGGTCACATCAGAGGCATATTCATCACCCTCAATTGTCTTGGCTGCAAGAGGTGCATATGGAAACAGAGTCATCTTTGATGATTATCGTGAGGCTTACTTTTGGCTTCGGCAGAATACGCCTCCTGATGCTAAGGTGATGTCATGGTGGGACTATGGATACCAGATAACAGCCATGGGAAACAGAACTGTGATTGTTGATAATAACACATGGAACAATACTCATATTGCTACTGTGGGACGTGCCATGTCATCTTATGAAGATGAAGCATATGAGATCATGAGATCACTTGATGTGGACTATGTGCTGGTTGTTTTTGGTGGTGTTACTGGTTATTCTTCAGATGATATCAACAAGTAAGACCAGATACTTAGTTAATTCTATCTTTTTCATTATAAATTTATTTCCATTAACTATTCTGAAGCTCTTCCTGAACCTTCTCAGAGAAAGGTCCTTGGAAAATCAACAAATAATTTGTGTGCGCTAATGACAGGGAAACAAGTTTGAGACTTTTGCGGTTCCACTGTCCAATTTATACTATGTTGAAAATCGGCTTCTTTATAACTGATATTTGATTCAAACTGGCTTTTTGTCCATCTGCTTGTCCTTGTATCTTTATATTAGCTTTCTTGTATCTGCTTTTATCATTAAATGAGTGACTGGATTCTCTTCTGCCCTAGATTTCTATGGATGGTGAGAATTGGTGGTGGAGTTTTCCCTGTAATCAAGGAACCTGACTATCTCGTTAATGGTGAGTATCGTGTTGACAAAGGTGCTGCTCCAAAGATGTTAAACTGTCTCATGTAAGTTTCCTACACCCTCATAGGAATTCTATTATCATTGGACTTGCTGTAAAAATGAAGTTTTGAAGTAAAAGTCCAGTATTGTCTTTGTGTATATACTACTCTTCTTTTATATTTAGCGGCTTATTACTGGATGATTTGGTACTATAGATTAACCTTTTTTTTCCTTGTTTTTCTTGGTTTAGGTACAAATTATCTTATTACCGGTTTGGAGAGTTAACAACGGAATATGGCAAACCTCCTGGGTACATTCAATATTCTTCCTTCATATTATTTGTGCTGAAGCTAAGACCTTCTCATATGCTTGAAAGCATGCTGCACAGTATAAATTGAAAGTTTAAAAACCTCAAGGGCATTCCATTTTGTCAACAAGAGAATAGCCTCCTATGTTTGCAAGATCATTGCCAAAGTTTTCCATTCAAAATTATTTTCACTTCTTTGGTCTATCTCACAGAATACCCTCAAATTGGTCAGATACCACCCTTAAGGCCCTTTTGAATGCCTAAAATATGAAGAACTACTGTAGATCTGACTGAACTAATCATTTACTGTGAAAAGGAATCTCTGATTCCAATCATTCTTCAGGGTAATCTTTTCTTCATTTTGGCATAATTTTTTTCATCTTAGTGCAGGTATGATCGCGCGAGGGGGGTCGAAATAGGGAACAAGGACATAAAACTTGAGTACCTGGAGGAAGCCTTCACAACATCTAACTGGATAGTCCGCATTTACAAAGTTAAACCGCCTAAAAACAGGTGGTGAGCTCCATACTCCGTTATGGCCTCTCTTTAGGTCCTCTCATCTTCCCTTTTATGCTGTAGCACGGAAAGTGATCCATTCCTTGCTTAGACAAAGAAAGGTGCAAGCAATGCTTTTATAGGTTCCGTCCTTGAATATAGTGCTAGATCTGAGTCTGGGCCGACACTGTTTCTGATGACTTGCGCTGCTCCGAAAGATTTTGTAGCACATGCTTGTTTTTCTGAGGCTAGTTAATTATCCTGTACTTTGTTGAGAAAAAGCCCTGGAGATGAAACAGACTCTTAATTAACCGTTTTCTACTAATTATTCTTCCAATTTCTCGACGAAAAGTTCCCTGACATGACACACAGCCCGGCCTTCCACTGCTTCCTGGTCTCCAGTCCTCCTGTCGAAGGCCAAACCGATCAGATTGTGAGGATACATATATTCAACCGGGGACCCATCTATTCTCGTGTCTCATAATATCGTGATAACCAAACCACAGAAGCTTGTCAGGTGATTGTTCAGTTCATCCAAGAAGAAGCTGCGACTTGTTAAATTACGAGGTGACTTGGTAATTAACTACGCAACTGATTATTTTTAACATAATGATATCTTAAAAATTGATGAATTTGCTGTCAAGTATCTGGTCCTCCGCATGTTTCTTCCGGTGCTGGAAGGCTGGGCTGCGGAGATGGTTTTCCTGAAAACCAGTTAACCAAGGCATCAGAATCCTTTGCAAACAACCTGGGAGGTGAGCTAGCATTCTGTTTGCTTCTCGATGATCTAGTAATGACAATCATCAGTCATTCTCGGCATCCTCTCCTTGTTGCCGATTTAGTCACCCAGACTTTGCAGCACCTCTTTCCTCCATCATATCTAGAGCAATGCCTCCCTGATGGTTAATTCTCAACCCGCCATTCTCTAGACCAATCCAACTAGAACCGGACACTTTCTTCACATCCCTTGTTGCCATCAACTCTCTCAGCGCTCCCACAGAATTCCAGTCACTCGAACCAGCAAACATGTTAGATAACAGAACATAGGTTGACGGATCCTTTCTGTCTAAATCTAGTGCATTCTCAGCCGCCCTCTTTGCCGTCTCGGTATCCCCTTGAGCCAAACATGCCCCAAGCAGAGTCTGCCAAATGAGCAATCCTGGCTTAAAAGGCATGCCCAATATCAACTGCTCTGCTTCCTTTATTCGGCCAGCTCGTCCTAGGAGAATCACCATACACACATAGTGATCCTCTATGGGGTGAATACCGAAGATTTCAGTCATGGAGGAGAAGTAGTTCCAACCTTCTTCAACAAACCCTCCCTGACTACAAGCATAGAGGATGCAAACAAGTGTGACCTCGTTTGGGTCCACTCCTTCCCTTCTCATGTCTTCAAACACATCCAGAGCCTCCTGAGCCTGGTCATTCTGTGCACATCCCATGATCATGGTCGTCCATGAGACAACCGTCCAACTTGCCATTGACCGGAATACCCTCTGAGCACTGTCCATGGACCCACTCTTTGCATACATATCAATCAATGCATTGTCCACGCAGACATCTACATCATGCCCGAGTTTGATTCTCACGCCATGGACCTTTTGCCCTTCCTCCAAGGAAGCTATATTTGCACAAGCATTTAGAGCCGTTGCGAGGGTGAACTTGTTCGGCCTGATGCCCATTGCCTTCATTTCTGCAACAAGCTTGAGGGCCTTGCCAGGATCTCCATGTTGCAAACACCCAGAGGCCATTTGGGTCCACGAGAGCACATCCCTTGAGGGCATCTCGTCGAAAGCTGAAAAGGCTTCTTCCAATCTGCAATTCTTCAAGTACATGTCGACCAAAGAATTTCCAACACATATCTCGCTCCCATGGCCACACTTGATGAGCTGTGTATGAACTTGGAGCCCCATCTTTAGATCCGAAAGTGCAGCTAATCCCGTGAGCATATTTGCAAAAGTGAAGCTATCAGGCTTCACCCCCTCGTGAACCATCCACCCCCAAAAACCTGGGATTCCCGAATACGAATATTGTAGGTAGCCACTCATAATGGTGTTCCAAGACACGATATCCCTCTCTCTGCACTTATTGAAAACCTCCACAGCCTCCAACAACCTGCCTCTTCGGATCAAACTTGTCATGAACGCATTCATCAGGTAGATGTTTGACTCAAAACCAGCCCGAATAATATACCCATAGATCTGATAAGCTAATGAACTGGAGGCTTGCTCGAGCAAAGAGCATGCATGCAAGGCACTCACGAGTGTGAACTCGTTTGGTGCGACAGAGCCCTCCCTGAGCATCCGGATGAACAAGGAGACGGCTTCCTGCGCCCGTCCCGACTGCGCGAAGCCTGCAACAACGGCGGACCACGAGATGACATTTCTTTGGGGCATTTCATCGAACAGGTCGAAGGCGCTAGTAGACTCTCCACACTTCATATACATGTTAAGGATGTGGTTAGTCAGGAAGAGCGAGGAGGGGAGGGTGAGGGACCCGGTGATGATGAGGCGGGCGTGCGCCACCCTTCCCCTGCGCAGGTCTGAGGTCTCCGCGCATCTGCGAAGCAGAGCTATGGTGGACTCTTCGTCTGCAGAGGGGGCTCGACATTGAGAGGCTGCAGCTGCTGCAGCGAAGTGAAACTTTCTGAGGCAGTCGGTCGAATGGCGGAGGGTACCGACGGCGGGGCAAGCCGACCAGCAGTTGGGCAGATCAAAACACCGGCGCATGTATCAATATTTCTGCTCTCTGCCGCCAATTTCATGTTATGGAATTTGATTCAGATTGCCGCTCCCTCAGGGAATGGGTGTAGGAGAAAATTTTATAATATCTATATATATATAAGAAATTCGAAATTCAAGATGCACGAAGCGGGGATAGCTCAGTTGGGAGAGCGTCAGACTGAAGATCTGAAGGTCGCGTGTTCGATCCACGCTCACCGCACTGAACTGCGCTTTGGCATTTTCCCTTCCCCTTTTCCGGCTCGGCCGCCTCGGTATTATCAAGAAGTGATTGCGAGCTTGCTTCAGTTTGATTGAAGGATCAGATTCTCTGTCAAGTGGGTAGTGTCTCCCCCTTTCATCGCTCGAATGCAATCTGGTCGATTTTTCAAGAAGCACCCGGGACAACCTCAAGAATTTGTTGGACCGACCTTTTTGCTTTCATGCCTGAGATGTCTGGAAGAACGCCACGATTTCTGTGCAGTATTTGGATGGCAAAAGGGCTACGCACTGACCCCGACCAGTAGTTTGAGCTTCATCTTCGTCCTTTTCCCCTCTGGCCACTGTGCGTTGTCTTGGACTCATCTGCTCCTAACAGCAGAACAAGCATGTCAGAGAAACGAGGTTTCTCCGTTGGACACAAGGAACCGGTGGGCTTTTGTCTACTGGATAACTCTCTCTTCCCGCAGGATTTTGCTAACTACTGAATCGCACAGCCTCGGAATTCACCAAGAAGTTCAGCAGAAGGAAGAATCCAACCAGAGGAGCAAACCCGATGAGAAGTTCAGCCGAGACACAGCTGCCGAAGGAAGAACCCTGACTAGCAGTTGATCGAGTTGATTAATCAGCGCAATTGATGGGTTCAGCTGGGTCCGAAGAGATCAGTCTCGCACTTATTTTTTTAATAATTCAAGGCTCAGTCACGTACATGCGATTAATATAGATCGTACTTTGCTTCACTTTGCTTGAACTTGTTAGAAAATTATCAACCGGACAATTACAGCATGACCAACCTTATTAATATTGGTCTTAACACTTCCCAGGATGACTCGTACATAGTCGATCATTTTAACTGTGATTGTACGGACTCTCATTAATAACATCTCATTTACTTGCCAAAAGAATTTTCCCGATATTGAGCAACCTTGGCCCCCCAAAATCGAAAACCCAATACCTAAAACCCCCATTTGCGATGAGAGTTTTCAATTATGGGACCGGTGGCCGCCAGTGTCGTGGCCACCAGGGCCAGCCAAGCTGGACGAGCACCTTCGGAGGCTGAAAATGACCTCATACTGCCGCTGATACCGGTTATTGAAGCAAAACTGCCAGATAAGACGACATTCAAATCAAAGAAGCAAGTAGTGTTTTTTTCACAAAATCCGTGCAACAGGTGTAACCTGGCATTCCACTATGGGTAAAGGAAAATTCAAAGGAAGAAATGGCACACAAATTGCACTCTAAGCAGCAGCCTTAGCCTCTTCTGCAGCAGCTTCTTCAAAGGTCTCTCCAGCAATGAGCTCAGGGACTTCATCTTCATCATCATCATCATCATTAGTGTCAGCCCCACCAGGACTCTGCTTCAGGCGCTTCTCAGCCAGCTTCTTGAAGTCTGTGCCTGAGAGTTAACACAGGATCAGAACAGGGTCCCTTACATGAACACAAGCTATAAAGCTAAAGTAGCTACTTCTACCGAATCCAGCACAATCAACCCATCCAGAACATTCAGCTTTTAGTGCTATGGACAAAACCATGTTTACCTAATTGGTCAAGGATACCTGGGAGGACTTCCGACAACTCTGCACACACATAAAAAATAACTCCTTATTAGAATGAAATAGTATGTAAATTGCCTCCAACAGGTAACAAAAAGTGCAACGAAGTTGCCCAGATATTCATTTAGTGATATCCATTAAATCGGATGGCAAAAAATCCAGGATAAACTTCAGACATTCTCTGGGTTCATCATCATTCTGCCTGACTGAAGATTCTCGAAATCCAACCCAGAATGTAGCAAAAATACTTGCCACAAGTTCAGTAGCTAACACAGTACTACAAAGTTCACCAAGAGTAAATTATCTTAGAATCAAGTGACAATTTTTACAGACCTGGTGAGTGTTAAATAAATTTACTAGAGACTACCTAAAGTTTCTCCTGATAAGAAAAATGTTACTAGAAGAAAGTAAAGTTCGTGCACAGAAGATATTAAGATGAAAAATTATCCAGATAATAGCTCTTATGACAACATATAATTCCAAAAAAAAATTGATGTGAAGATAGACATACTCTTTGTTGTAGGAGTCCCACTCACAACCCATGTATTTGCCGCAATAGATGCTTGAACTGATAGATCACACATAGCAAAATCATTAATCAATAGATTACCAAGGTTCCAGATATGAAGCAACAATCAGCCGCAGCTCTACCTTTTGGATTCATAAAATGGATGACTACATCATCCTTAAATATGTTGACTTCCTCAATTGCTGGAATAGCATTTACACCAATTCTCTTCAGGGTACTCTGAAGCCTTTTGTCGTCTGTGGTGGTGACCTTGTGAACAGCCTTCTTCTTTCTGCATTTAAAGAAAAAATCTTGATATGTGAGACATAACCAAAAAAGGAGGAAAAATGCAATAGCAGATGAGAAGCATACACCATGACAACCCCTACAAAGAAACTCTACCAAAATGATTATCTTTGTAAGAAGAGAGAAGCTCAATGAAAAACTATATTAGGCTCACTTTATGCATCGCTTGTTAAGACAGACTCAAGATGAATGATCTTAGTGACATAAATCATTATTTTTTTAAAAAAAATTATCATTTATAGCCAAGAATCTCCCAGGGTTCCATTTAAAGTAACTAATTTAGCTGAAGGATAACAAACAGAGGTATAGATCTTCAGAAACAATAGCAACAGTAATGCCACCAGGGGTATGCACAACCAGAGTATTCCCTGGGAAACACTCAGAAATGCTTTTGTTAAACAGGGAGACAGTCCTCGAGCAGATCAAATCTTGGGATCATGTAATCCACAACCAGCTTTGGAAGCTAAGCCTCCCAGCTATTAGATTACTCACATTTTCAACAATTTAAGCCACTAATGGTGCACCTATTTAGAGTTGAAGTATGGAATTTAGTGACAAGTATCTACTATTTTCATCCTCATGGAATTAATCAAAGAATTGTATGTCTGGGAATAAATAACAATGCCATTGCCACCAATACAACGGCAAAAGACTACCTGCTACTCACTATAAAATTCTACCATCACACTCCTAAGTTAGATATAAATTTCCACACCTTCTCATGGTACCCTTCCCACCAGTGCGGACGGACCCTGCCATCTTCATTAGCTTCTCCCTATTCATCTGGAATGCAATGGAGACCAAAATTAGAAAACTAACCCATCCGCAGTCAGAAGCTTAAGAACTAAAGGACACTAAGATCAAAGCGATTAAACATTACCACCTTGACATTGAATATATGTAACAAAACACTATACCATCTCCCATATGTACAGAAGGAACAAGTCCAACAGTCATAATGAAATAATAGCGGAGTCTAAGTCCAACGATTAGAATGAAATAGTAGGCCTTTGCGCGTAGAAATCTTAGAAAGCACCATCCATCAAAGAAGGGGAATATGTGCATGTGTGTGTGTGTGGTTGGGTGGGGCAGTCAAGAGCAAGATAAAGAATTCATACATGGCCGGACTAAAAGAACGTAAATCTCAAACAAGTCATTTTGCATTTGCATCGAGCTGTCGAACTTCAATGAGAGTAACAAATACACACGACGATTCCTTAAAAAATTCCATAAATTAACTCAACGGCCCACGAAACTATCAGCTGCCAACACAAAAATGCTAAACGACAAGCACAGAGATAATGGCAGCGCTGTCACTAATAACCTACACAGATCACGATTGGACATGGAAAACGAAATGACAAGCAGACACATGCGATAAGGCATAGAAGCTAGAGTGGAAGAGATCGCCGAAAACCTCGGGTGTGGTGCCAGGGTTTAGGGCTCCAATGGGTATAAAGCGAGAGCTTCTGCGGGAGAAGAAGAAGATAAGAGACACGGTGGCGGTGACTGTGAGGGAGTTGGCGCTTCGTCGGTCTATCAAGGCGCGTGACGTCGTACCCGAAATTATCCGACGGTATGAGATTGACCTGACACGTGTCGAGATCTTGACGTCACATAGACCTTCTTGAGCCGGTGTTTTTCGGCGGAAAAAACCACTTCCAATCAAACCGGACGAACCACATATGCACTATGACCCGTGTAACCCATTTTTTATGTCCAGCGAAATTGTTTTCTTTGTATAGATTTATAAGATTTATAGATTAAATATTTTAAAAAATGAACTAGAAAAAAGCAAGCTTAAATGGGCCGGACTTGAATAACGAAAGTTGGGCCCAACTGCCTGCCTCAAAGCCCCTGGAAGGCCCAAGCCCAATTCAGATGTAAGATAAATATTGGAAGCCTAAGCCTGAGCTCTAGCATGACGTCCGCACCCTTCCCAACGATCTACATTTGAGGATTTTACGTTCCCAACAGAGAATTCAGTGCAGGTGATATGGGGAAGGGGACGTAGATGAGAAGATGAGAAAAAGTAAACATCAGAATTACTGTCGCCATACGTTAAACCGACAGTGGCGGGTCGAGATACCATCCAGCCTCGTTGTCCGGCACTGCAACTAATCGGCTCTACTTCGAGGCCGTCTTCTGTGCGTGCAATGAATGGGCTGCAAGATCTTTCTACCATGTAACTAATGAAGACGAATTCTCCATGTTGAATTCTCCAAATCTTATCGCGTCATTACACAATTCTACCCTGCATTATGCCACCGGATTTTAACTGTCTCGGGAAGTAGATCGGTGAATGATTTGAATCATAATTTATTGGTACAACCTATACACACACACCCGCTTGAGATATCAAGATCTTGTTTCTGAAGCGAGGGTTTTTGTAATTCCCGACCCATTAATAGGGGCAGACCAACGTGATCTGATCAGCCTTCTCCGTGAAGCCACTGAAGTACACGTACAACCTCTAACGAAACCCAACAAAGCGGCGTTTGCCCACCATTTGTTTCAACAAAAGATATCATATTTAAATTTTATATACATAATGATTGATTATCGAGAAAATTCATCGCTTAAAGGGCTTGCTCTGTTTGAATCTGAACTAATTATGATTTACTGAACCTCTAAATGCATCACTTGGTACGAAATAAAAAAAGGGAAAGAAAAAAACAGTAGGGTAAAGCCACAAGGACAGGTTTTCTTTTACGGTGTTCATCGTCAAGATGATGCCGCCATGATGTGGATGATCATCATCGTGGGGGAAGGCTTTTCCTTTTTTCGCAGACAAATATTGAAACAGGGCATGACTCACGAGATCGTAGCTCTCTTTAGTTTTTTACCCTAAGATCACTGTGGAAAAGAGAAAGAAAGAAGGCACAGGGGGAGATGAATAAAGAGGGGGGAAGGGAGAGAGATGAGGTAATAGGACGAAGAAGGTCAGAAATGAAAGTGAGGACCTTAACTAGACATTGTGCTGAGTGATTATTGAGTGGAAAGTAAGATGATATAAAGAAGAAAAAAAGGGGAAACAAAGAGGAAAGTAGATTCAATTAAACCAAGATGTAAAGATCCTACCGGAGTGCCTATCTTTCAAAATATGGCACAGGTAACTTCGAATTCAATCCTGGACAATAAAATTTCATGTGATTTTCTTCGTACATGCAAGATGGGAGGGAGATGAATATCTTACATTCATATATTTATTGACGTAAAAAATAATTGTAAACTCGAAAAAGAGAAATAGAGAAATAAATGAGGTAAGATATCTCAATGGGACTCAAGATCATTTAATTTTCCAATTGTGAGTAAGTGACGCGTGATAAGAAAATCAGGGGTGCGGTGTCTCTGATGTGGGGTGCACCTCCCTTCCCATCAAGATTTGGTCTTAGGAGCCGGGCCATTACCTGTTTTTAGTCCTTGTCTGCGCTTTGCTGGCATGTGTACTTGGACGTCGTCATTTCAATCTTGGGACAAGGCAGGAGAAGAAAGTGAATAACATCATATCTCAATAGGGATAAAGGGGCAGTGACGTCCTGAATCGGGAGTCAAGTCGACGCTTCAAGATCAGTGACGAGTTCAAACCAGATGAATCGTGAAACATAAGAGAGGAAAATCGAATCGGGTGGTGAGATCCGGTTCACATTCAAGCACCAGTTAATGATGAAAGAGGTAGGAGGAGGCCAAAGGTCAGATGGAGTACAATTAATTGCACATATATCTATATATATATATATAATTCACTGAATAATCCAGATCATTATTTCATTTATTCATGAATCCTTTTGATTGTGTCTTAATTTATGCGTATCAGTGCATNTATTTCATTTATTCATGAATCCTTTTGATTGTGCCTTAATTTATGCGTATCAGTGCATATGCTCATTGATTAATGGTAATTAATCACGTACATGTATCTCATGCCAAAAAAATGGTACCATGTATCCCCTGTTTAAAGATTGTATCATATACATATATACATATATATATATGCATGAATCTTAATCACAAAGATAATTGGCACAAGATATTATAATGTGGATTAGGTCGAGTCATTATAACATTTGGGACATTTTATCTCACTATTTTTTAGTTCCCATAACTCGATTCTCTAATTGACACGTGTGTACGATATTTGTACAACCTATATGCACATAGACACATGTATGTATGTGTGTGTGTGTGTGTGTGTATCCTATTGAAAAAGCTTGAGAAATCAAAATGGCCAAGCTCGCAAACACACAAGCTGGAGAGACCGACGAGTGCACTTAACATAAAAGGGCTTGAGAGGAACGTCTGTCCGGTAAGATTCTCGTAAGAGGAAATAGGAGAGGACAAAAGTACAGAAGGAAAAAAAAGGAATTTGGTAAGGTAAATATTGCTGAATAAGTAGATTACATATAATAATGAATATCATACGTTGAATTCTCTATGCTCAATTATTATTATTTTTTTGATAGTAGGATGAGAATATTTTATATAAAATTTTTATTAATAAAATTCTCACTCTCTTTTTTTAAATTTTTAAGGAGAAAAGAAAAAGAGTACACAAGTGTGTCCATGGTCTTTGAATCCTTTTATAAATATAAAATATCTTCTCGTGATTGGGTGTGATCAGAGAAAAGGATCCATTTCACAGAGAAAGATAGAGAGAGGGAGAGAAGATAGGAGGAGGAGGAGGAGGAGGAAGAAGAAGATCAAGGAGGAGAAAGAAGAGAAATCCCTCAGAGAGAGAGAGAGAGAGATCAATGGCGCCGGTAGGGTTACCGCCGGGTTTCAGATTCCATCCGACCGACGAAGAGCTGGTGAACTACTACCTTAAACGGAAAATCAACGGTCAAGAGATCGAACTCGATATCATCCCCGAGGTTGACCTCTACAAGTGTGAACCCTGGGAGTTGGCAGGTATAAACATTACACAGCAGTTCCCTCTCTAGCTATCTCGATCGAACCTCCATTATTTTCCGATGCAAGAAGCCGCCATCCTCCATCGGGGAGAATGAATACACCACTTCCCGTTTAACTTCGAACGAGTTTTTCCAGTTTTAATACACGCGCAGTTTCGTCCCGAAGCTCGAATCTGTGTCTCTATGGGACTTGCTAACATTAAACCCTGCATTGTTCATTGGCAGACAAATCCTTCCTCCCAAGTAGGGACCCGGAGTGGTACTTCTTCGGGCCCCGGGACCGGAAGTACCCAAACGGTTTCAGGACCAACCGGGCAACGCGAGCGGGGTACTGGAAGTCAACCGGGAAAGACCGGAGGGTGATGTGCCAGAACCGAGCCATCGGAATGAAGAAAACTCTGGTCTACTACCGAGGCCGAGCTCCGCAAGGGGTGAGGACCAACTGGGTGATGCATGAATACCGCCTCGACGACAAGGAGTGCGAGGACACGTCCGGAATTCAGGTACGTTCAATTCATTGCTATACACGAATTTCATCGAAGATGCATCGTTTGATTTCCAGTATCGACGTATAAGAGACTACAATTAAACATCATTTTCTCGTACGATTCAAGTACGTACAATTCTTCTTCTTCTTCTTCTTTTTTTCCTCTCGTCGTGTAATTAACACACGATATTTGTAAACCTTATTAGGCCAACTAATTCAAATTTGAACAGCTTAAACGTCATAACTAGAAAAAGACAGCAAATTTCATGGCTTTCAATCTGCTTCTTCTCTTTACCACAAAAGAAGGTAAAGCTAGGCTATGTTGTAAAGCTTCCCATGTTCTCTGTGCTCATACCGGAACCATTTTGCCACGGACACCAATCAATAGGCAGCTGATTGCTCCCAATCTTACGGTTCTGTGATTTAAACCGAGCTGATCAGACTGTAGTACTGCACAACATCGAACACGGTCGAGAACACCGTGCATGGACTCGCAATCATAGGTAGCTGATGGTTGCTATAATCTTGTCATGAGTCCTAGCTAAGAATTTCGATACTCATGAAGTATATGCCAATGGGTATTTAGTGAGAGCAACGTGAGATGTGCATGGGAGGTGGATGCATGCATGGAAAGTTAGGGCTTGTGCTACTTTCACTTTCCCTTGGGATTAAAAGACTATTGTCGTTATTGTCATCTATTAACAAGATCCATTATCAAGAATCAGGCAAAGAACTGCTCAATCCAAAGCCTAAAGTAAGAACTATGTCCATGAGGCCTGTTCTTTAGAAAGCTTACTCTATCGGACTTTGATCTCATACCATCACTCTTAACTTGGATAATTAACCGATTATCGGTTTCATCATCACCGTCATGCAACTGTAGGTACTCTTTATTCGCTTTCCTATCCTAATCTTTCTAGACCTGTCCGCCAATACTTACCTTCGATGTTTCTTCATGGGATGTTTTGTATCCTTGTCACCTTCACAACGAAATATTGCAATATATTAATAAGCACTATTTTTGTATGCATTATGTCACATATATATATATATACATATATCATACACATTCCTTTCTTGTGTGTGGTGGTCAAGATCTCTTTAGTCTAGATCTCTCTGGTTGTTTGCGAGTGATTCGCCTTTTGTCTTCTCTAACAAGAAAAAGGCACTCTCCTACTCCTCTCCCTCCATCCGCACAATCAATTTTATAATTTATTTTCAAAAAAATTAACAAATTACGAATTTTAACTTATAATTTAAAAGGGTTTTTACAATATTAAAGCTTCATAATGAAATCACTCTTACTTTGATGATACTCAATCAAAACACCCCTCATGCTCTTCATCTTTTCAGCTTTAGGACTTGAGCTGATATGTGGACTGAAAAAAAAAAGTTACAATAATGATAATCGATACGAAAAATTTTATAATTATTCGTCAAAGAATGATTATAGCAAATCTTTCTTTTGGTCATATCCCTTTTTTCATTATTTTAGGGTTTATAAAAGTGCTATCTACGTTGCTTTCGTGATGTAAGAAGATGTCGGCTACTTTTCGCTTTATTCCACCCACAACAATGACCCCCCAAAAAAAGGGAAAAAAAAACCCATCATCATCAATTCATTATCACGAAATATTAAAAAGACATATTTTTTTGAAATAAAATTCCATATGAATCTTTTGCTTGCTTGTTTAAGAGTATGATTCTCGTGTCTCTTTAGGTGTGAATCCCAGTGAGATGGTGTATAAATGGGAAATTTCGAATCTCATTCCATAATATTTGGGCATAGGGTTTCTACCTCAATTCATACTTTTGGAATTTCGATGGATTGGCTTCCTTATCTGGACTCTAAAATTCACTCTTTTGGCTCCAAGCTGAATGATAGCTATTACTATACCATTATAATTTATCTAACCTTCCGATGTATCATCATGCTTGGTTGTGGGTATCATCCAATACTATTTCAAATCTCTAATTGATTCGAAAGGTTTTTTAAAATTAAGCCAAGTCGAGGATTTCGTCTGGGTATGTCGTGAGAACTCAAAACCCTCGATGAAATCTTGCTCGTGCAGGATTCCTACGCACTCTGCCGCGTGTTCAAGAAGAACGTCATCTGCTCCGAGGTCGAAGAGCAGCAGGCACAGTGCAGCGTGTCGTTGATGACTGAGAGCCCGCGGGGAGCCGTGAACGACTACGAACTGATGACGACGACCTCGCCCGACGTCCAGATCGGATCCTCCTCGTGCATCGACGAGGAGGACAAGGATGACTCGTGGATGCAGTTCATAACGGACGACGACGACGCCTGGTACCCTTCTAACTCTTCCATGGGTGGAGAAGAAGCCACCCGAGTGACGTTTTAGCCTTCAACCGATCAAGAAGGTGATTATGCTGGTGAATAATCTCGTAATTATGGAAAAAAGGCATACGTTTTCCTACAAATAAGTAAAATACATAGAATTTATAAAAAAAAAGGGGGATTTAAATTCCATATTATTATCTTTGGCTAAATTACTATGGTTAATTAATGATCTGACATTAATTTTCCTTTTTTTATATACTTTCTTGTATCTTACCTTTATTTGATTTTATTTTATTCTTGCGTTAATTAGTAATTTGTGCTTGCGCGTGGGTCCGGTGGCACAACTAGGGTCGGTGGGCGATGGATGATGGATGACTTTCTCTGGGTTTTGCATATTGACTCTTGTTTAATTTCTGTGGTCATTTTAAGGTGTCTACTTGGTTGATTAATAAAGGAAGGGACTGTTCTCTTCATAATTTCCTGCATGAAATTCTTCAATTCCCGTCTTCCATTTCTGAGCCTAAATCGAAGCATCCAACCCAGCACAGTGGCGTTTATGGGCTCCGAATCTCGGTAACAGGGAAAGAAAACAGGCCCGAGTCGATGGGAGGTTTTACCTTGGAGTCTGTTTGGATACCTAGGAAGGATAATGAATGAGCTAATGCAGGCCTATGTATCTGTTAAGGATTTACCCCTGTAACTCGTATGATGCTCTCGAGGAATCATGTGATTGCCAAGGACACATACAAACGTTCGACTCATGAATTGATCCGGACCAGATAGTGAGCAGAAGAATCATTTCCCGTCATGAATCGTTGAGGAGAATTACAGTTGAGTTGACGGCCTTTATTCAAAGGAGAAAATAATAATAATAATAATAATAATAATAATAATAAGGATAAGGATAAGGATAAGGATAAGTGGGGAGTCTGAAATTACAAGCAGCAGCAAAGTTAAGTAGTTGACAGGAGCATTGGATTTGGATTTACTAAGTTACGGCAATTACATGGGACAACTCTGTAGAGACGTCCAGGATAAGGAAAGGGGAAGCAAAGAATCTTGCCTTCCGGCTGATGAAGAGGAGGAGGAGGAGGCTGCTTCAGTTCACAATTCGTGAACTCAGCGAACTAACAATTGTCGGTCAACTTCACGTAAATGGAAGAGCTTGCAGCTTCAACTTCGCCTTCTTCTGCAGAAGATGAGAATGGACACCTTGCCCACAAACTAACTAATGAATCCGCCAATGTCAGTGCGTCCATTCAGTATGTCTCGACAGGGTGGTAGTCTGGGTGCTATGAACAGACACGGGCTATCTGCGCCTGCTGGTTGCTGGAGGTAGTGATCTCAACTGATTTAACCTTGCTCTCCGATGCACATCTCTTGTACGGCACGAATCCTCTCTGGCTTTTCCTTGCCTCACAAGGTTTGCTCTCGCATTTGGAGTTGATGCTATCTACTACATTCCTCTTCCCAGACAGCACTTCATTTGTGGAGTTCATAAGATTAGACCCCAAGCAAGATTTCTCCTTCTCAACAGTTGGTCCCTGGACTAGAGGTGGATTATATGGAGCAAAGTAAATAAAGGATGGACATTGACACAGCGGTAACCTCTGAAGAGGACCATCAGGAGAGGAACGCACAGAGCCAAAAGGGATGGGAGCGTTGTAGATCTTCCCAAGAGACAATTGGGTATCTTGGTTTTCATTTAATGGTGACGGTTCATCCAGCTTGTTATGATCCTCGATTGTCAAGTTTTCTCTGCCCACGTTAGTATCTTGAAGGATTGGTTTTTCAACTTCGGCCACCATAACCGTCCTCCCAAAGAGCCTGATTGCTGTACGATAAGCATTTGTGCTTCCAATTCCATCAGGCAATGAGGAGCTTTTTGGTTCTGAATTACAAACCTGAAAACCCCACGAAAGCTTAGAAACAGAGTATTACAAATAAAACAGAAGTACAACGTCCTGAGGAAGAACCAATCTAAAGTTCTGTTACATATGAAGAGATAACTCACTGTTGAGCGTAATTTCCTTCTTGTCGATCTCAAACATCCCTCTCCAAATTCTTCCCCGTGAGCTTTGCTCAACTTCCCAGCTGCCAATAAACTGATACAGGGCAGTTCAGTAGTGCACGAAGTTGGTGAACATGACCCACTTTGTTGCCCTTCCGAATAAATAGAAGAGAGAACTGAAGTTGGAGAGCCAGTCTCTTTCTCCACACTTGACAAGATTGGAGAAGGGGATCTCTCTGATTGATACGAGTACGAAATCCCCTTGGCATCAAGAGTCTTTCGTGGGTATGGATGGATTGGCTTCCTCTTTGGCCGAGGAGGAGGGATCTCAATCGCTGAAACAGAACCATCCGGATTTCCATTTAATCCACGAACCACCTACAGTTTATTAAACAAAAAAGGAGAGTTTACGATGACGAATGCGTGAAAACCACACTCCAGATTTCAGTAAAAAAGCAAAATTTGCAAACCATGAGGCTTCCAAATTCAATAAAATTTCTAGATATTGCACGCAGACAGTGATGTTTCATTTACAAGCAGGAAAGTTCACTTTTCCAGGCTCAACCTTTGAGAAGAACTTCTGGGCATGACTTCGAATCTGAACTGCTGTCTTGGTGCCCACATGTTCTGCAAATGAGATATTTGATCCCACCAATTTAACCATAGCTCTATCTATGAAGACAAAATAATCATCTCAATCCCAATTTTATAACCAGATGACATGAATTGGAAATTACCTTCTATCTGACGCCAGCCACGACCATAGAGTTTTATTGCTTCAAGAAACCTCTGATGCTCTTCCTCCGTCCATTTCTCTCGCTGTTTGGTGATAGTATAAGGCTTCCTCACCTAAAACAGGACAATGAAAGGATCAACATAGTAATGGAGAATAAACAAGAAAAAGGTAAATTATGTCATGGATAACTGACGATGGTAGAAGCTGCAGCTTAGAAAGCAACCTTGGGTGCAGTGTCATTGCCAAAGGAACATACATCTTTGGTTTGGTCCATGTTGGCAGCTGTCGTAGTTGTTGTGCCTTCCTTTTGGTCCTGTTCCCATATGAAGAGAAGAGTTGTAAGCACTTACCTTTCTAGAGTCAAGAATCTGTCAGTTCTATGATAAAGAAATGGAAAATCCAAACAGTCAGTCACGATAAATAAATACCAAGACCCATATTAGGAGCTGTCAAGTAGGACAACGGTGTTCTGGGAGAAGAAGATCCTAGGAAAAGAGGCCTAGCTAGGAGAACAGAGAATAAAAATGCAGATTCTTATGACCAGGAGGTCATAACAGGAAGAACTGCCCAAAAGGAGAAGAGTGGGACCAAATCAAAGTTTCATTTCACTCCTCAGATCTACCACTATAAGGTGTAAAGTTGGAGTTTTTACGCAATGAAGGCATGATGCTTAAAGCAGAAAAAAAGGAGATATAACATTTGAAGAACAAATATATCCTCCAGGTCTATGATACTAGTTTGCAACCACCTGTACCATCAAACAGCATCAAGGCAGGCAATTAATTACAATGCAGTCCATGATCATACATGCTCGGATTAGTACTAGCTCTCCTACGGCTCCACTAGTTAAGGAAAATACGGAATATGTACCAACTGCACGACCTGATAGAGGAATAGATTAGCAAATGTATTCAAGCCAAACCCGAGGCTGATTTTTAGTGATGTCTCCCCCACTTAAAATATGGTTGAGCTACGGCAATTGGACCGAATGGAGATTACAATGTTAATGGGGCTAGAAAAGTAGTGATCATGAAGGGAGAACACGAACTGCCAAGATATAAAAGTACCTGAGCCATTCCTGAAGAATCAAGATTGTCCTTTTTTTTCTGCAATAAAGCACAAAAACAGCTCATATTAGCAAGAGACGACCCCCAACTCCCAACGGTAAATCAACACCGCTCCTCTTAATTTTATAAGTAAGCACAACGAAATACTACAGAATCCTTCCTCCAAGGTTCCCTCTAATTCCAAAGGAAAAGTTACAGAGGTGGAAGCTTTTAATGTTCCAACAGAACACATATATAAATATAAATATATATATGATACCCAAAGAAGAAAAAAAGGATCATTATTTTTTCTGAATCACTGAGAAGGAAAGGGTCTGCAAAAAAGCTACACCGCAGGCACACAGTGGGGCAAATTTCGTGCCCTTGAACCAGAATCATAACAGAACAAAAGTAGGGCAATCGAATCAGTTTCTTCTGCTAAGGGAGCAATCAAACATCAACTCACCCCAGTGATAGAAAACTCAGAAACTGATTTCCGCGTAGAGGGATCCGAAGGAAGCAAAAACTGAATTTCCTCCCCAAATCTCCGCCAGGGGAAGCGATTCCACACCAAAACAAGAACAAGTTGGGAGAGAAAAAGAAAAATCTCCCACAAGAATCCCAGAGAAAGTAGCCCAATTGGAAACAACAGCGAGGGAGAGTGTGAGCTCAAAGAGACTCCACCATAATGAGTGAACAATCCCTGAAAACAGAGGCGATTNGGGGGGGGGGGGGGGGGGGGGGTTGTGGGGCTGTGGCTGGCGGTGGAGGAGCAGAGCAGCTGAGAGGACGACAAATCTCTGCAGAGTAAGAGAGAGGAGGGGTGGGGGATTGAGGAATAAAAGGAGACGATGCCACGTCGGACGAAATTTCCCTGCTCAATTTTTAGCAAATGATGGCATGGAGTATTAGAGGAGGAATGAGGATCTTGTGGCTGAGAATTCCCCGTTCCATGACACGTGTCGCCCTCGGGGCCACCTCCCCACCCAATCTCTCTCTATCCTACCCCATATTTTCTTTTTTGGATGGGATGGGAAATATCAGTAAGTATGCTTGAAAATGGCGCATTATTGATGTCAATAATATATGATATTGTAATAATTAATTAATTAATTAGATAATATATTATATAATTAAAAATATACTATTAACTTCTATATTTCAAAAAATTTGGAACCTACCAATCTATTTTATTAATAAAAACATATTATGATTCAGATTGTTTTTCTTTAAATATTTGTGACCAGCTGGTTGGTCAGTGGTGGGCCCAACGCGCGAGTGTGGAAATCTTCCTACTCGCCCGCATGGCCACTCGCCATGTCCCGGCGACGGCGAGACCTAACTGCTTTTGACGCCTGGTAGCGTAAAGTGCAAAAAGCGATGGCTGAGTCACGTCCAGCTTTGTTGCCTTTTTAAAGAGTTTTTCTCCTAATTATGTACCGCCCTTAATTACTCAAAATAGATAATACGAACCTAATTTTTCAGATTATGGTCCTGTATTAATCATTAAATCATTCATTATTTTAATCAAATAGTATATCGAGCGAATCAACCTAACTTGAGATAAGTTCTGAAAATAAGACCCAAAAAAAATCTCATCCCATATAATAATAATATTAGATTATTTAGTTGGTTATAATGAAAATTTTGGTGTCTTTTTTTACTATTAAAAACGTCATAAAAATACGTAAATATACGAATTTTAAGGGAAAAAATCAGAAAATATCTACCACCACTTAAAAAACAATTACAGGCAGGACGGGACACCGTGGTTCGTTGCCAGCTGGCAGATCCAGTGGGACGCCAAAAAAATCGGATATTTAGATTTTAAAGAGAGAGAGAGAGAGAAGAGAGTTAATGAGAAGGAGATGATTAGGCAGGTGATCATCTTCTGGTGGCTGCTGCAGCCGCTAGTCCGGTATATGGTCCCAGCCCGAGTTGTCCGTCGCCCGCCGCACTTTTGAATACGCACCACCTCACATTCTTCTGTCCCGTACAATTATTATGCCACGGCAATACCTGGCAGAGACACAAGAATCACACGCACTGGAGATGGCAAATTTCGGCACCACCCCAACCTAGTACGAAAAAGTCGTGCCTGACCGATGTTCTATGGCCACTCTAGAGATTGTATTGTATAGGCGTAAAAATATGAAAATAAATTTTATAATAAATTAATTAATTATACATATATATATATATAACTATATCTTACCATATATTCAAATATTTCATTTAAATTAATATAAATTTTATATTAATAGNCTGTCCCGTACAATTATTATGCCACGGCAATACCTGGCAGAGACACAAGAATCACACGCACTGGAGATGGCAAATTTCGGCACCACCCCAACCTAGTACGAAAAAGTCGTGCCTGACCGATGTTCTATGGCCACTCTAGAGATTGTATTGTATAGGCGTAAAAATATGAAAATAAATTTTATAATAAATTAATTAATTATACATATATATATATATAACTATATCTTACCATATATTCAAATATTTCATTTAAATTAATATAAATTTTATATTAATAGATTAATTATATTATAAAAGATTATTTTAAAATATAAATAATTTAAAATTATTTTTAAAATAAGGCTCGAAAAACCTAAAATAGAAAATATTCATACCTAAATTGATATTTTGAAACCATCCAATATGGTGAATTGTACTAGTACAGTTCGAATTAACATATCTACCTCACACTCTCCCCAAAAATAAAAAATGTATCCATATCCAAAACTCACCTCTTCTTTAGTTTCAACAATGAAATTATATGTCCTCCGATATTTTGTCGACTTTTGAATTGAAGCTGGACCTCGACTACAACCACGAGAACCCCCACAACCGGGTCATCCATCATCCGATTACGTGGCAGTTGTAGGAGGATGATGTTGGAATGGCGTGTGCGTCAGGTAATGTAGTTGTCAATGGTGAAATATGCCCACTGGCCGTTACCTTCCTCGCATGGAGTCGAGCAAGATGGATACAGATTCTCGCGCATCACCAAATTTCTTTTAATAAAAATTATCCTAGTCGAGTTCATGGCCTCATAATCCGGATATGATGTCCAATCCCTCTGCGCCTTGTTTGGATGGAAGAGTTTGAGCGGACAAATGCTCTCCGGTCTATTCCGTCTATATCGCTCCCTAAAATTTTCGATCCAAACGAACTTTTATGCGACAGCTGGATTGCCAGATAAGTGACACGTGGTTGAGATCGGTGGCAGAAGTGGTGGTGTGGAGATCCCGACCCCATTACCACATCTGCTGATTTAACTTGCAAATCCTTATCCAATAATCTTCCACTCTCCACCACCCAATAAAAATCCGACACTGTTTCTGCCTTCTTTTTTTTTTTTTTCCTATCCGCTTTAATCCTGATTTTTAAAGTACGAGCAATAAGTTAAAATATAAGTTTATATTCATAAATTTATTCTTATATTTAATAAGTTGAATGATGTATTTAATATATAATTAATAATTATAAATATAGAATACATATAATTTAAAATTTTAAAATATNTATCTAAATTTAATATAAATTATTAATTTAAATCTAACAAAAATAAAATATAATGTCAATATTTTTTTGTAAATTAGTGCCCAATTTATGAGGTTTTTTTTATTAATTTTTAATTCATTATGTTCAACTATCAGCTCAATTGGATTGAATGATCGAATCGAAAATTAACTGATTTAGATGAATTTGACCGACTTTATAGTATATTTGGATTAATTAAATAAACCGAAATGGATGGTTATCCAATTCCTGATCGAACTCATCTGACCGACCGATTCAATCAAGTTTTAAAAATTATGATTAAAATAGTAGATGAGAAGGAGGATTCTACTATAAAAAAATTATTTATATTAAGTTAGTTGATATAAATTCATATATTTTTATTAGATAAAATATTATCTTTATTTTAAATAAATAAAATTATAATCGAGACAGCTCTTTATATTTAATAAAGGACGTGGATGAGTGTTGCCTCTCTTTAACTCAAAACTGATAAACTACAAATATTACTAATTCTATATGTATATCAATTAAGCTAATCTTATTTTGTCCGTGGGAACATATCATCTTGTTCTTCCCATTGTTCATTGTGCATCACCCAATGCCTTTCCAATCAGACATGATCGGTTCAGATTTAAAGGTAGTAGTTCTCAAAATAAACTGTTTTTATTTATAAAACTAAATTAAAATATTAGATAAAAGAGAAGAAATATCCCATCCATTACGTTAGCAATGGCATCGGTGGGGTACGGCACAACCATGTGTCATGTGTGATGAGATGAACGCCCGGCGGGGACAGCCCACAGCCCAGATGGACCTTGCTGTACCCGATTAAGGCCCCCCGACAGAGAAAATTGTTGCCAGTCTGTGGAGCCCACCGCGGGAATTTGTAATTAAAAATAAGATAAAATGAAATAAAAAACCTCCGCCAAAAAATCACAGGCCACAAGTTTGTCTAATGTGGGGGTGTTTTACATTTAGGTCTGATGAGGTGGAGTGACTGCCAGTTGGATTAGAAGCCAAGAATTGGGCGCCCGCCGCGTGTCACGTCTCTTGCAAGCGAAAAAATCAAATAAAAAATGCCAAAAAAAATAAAGGAACGATGGTTGAGGTCAGGATTTAATATTGTCCAAACTGTAAACGTCAGCGGTATGTCCTTTTCCAGTTGTCGGTGAATGCTTTTTTTTTTTTAGAAGTTTAACCAAATAAATAGGTATAAAAATTTTAATTTAATCATATGATCGAAGGTGTTATTGACTTAGGTCAGGGATGATTAATCTCCACCAAATATTTCCCCAAGAACAAGGCATTTGGGCGAGCACATAATTGGGTAATTTCTCATACCGTGCACAGGGCAAATTCTTTATCATGGATTTTAAAATTACATAGTTCAAGATGGTTCGCAATTGTGATGATGGCCACTAACTTTATAGTTAGAATTCAAAATTGGTATGCATGATAAGCATTAAGGTTCACGTGTTACAGGGCCCTGCCTTCAATCAATTCAACAGCCGGAATGTCGACCGCGAAGTCAATGAAGCAGAAGGGAACAGATGTAGGCCACCAAGTTAAAAAGATCTCATACCTCGAATATAACAAGTTCTTTTTGGCCTCAAAATTAAAATTTTACTTTTAAAAAATAAATAATAAATTATTTTAATTAACTTATTATTTGTCCACTTGTGAGCGGCATGAGGCATGGAAATCGGCGTCACAAATCACGTGTCCAAAAACCAAAAAGAAAAAAAAAGGGGACAAACATAATTCCTCACAGGAGTATTATGAGCCGTGAAATGTTCCTTTACAGGCTGCAGAGGCCTTCACGAGCAAGAAATTAATTTCTTTCACCATTTTTTAATTCAATTAATCAAATATCTTACCAAAATACATTAAAAATTAAAAAAAATTTAATCCTAAAACCGCGACTCATTTAATGACTCATCATTACGAACCATTAAATTATACTAATAAAAATATAATAACATTAGCAAAATAATAACTTAGAAGCAATGCCTCTTATTCTTTTAATTAAAATAATAATATCAATATTTTACTGTCGTCCGTCGTTACAATTTAACAATCAATTACGATAATAATTTAACCAAATTATAAAAGTAAAATTTTAAATTTTAAATAATTATTTTATAAATTTTAGAATTTAAGCTTAGAAAATTTTATATTTATATAATTCAGGTTGTATTTGTCAGCTTTTTATGGGGAAAATGGGGGTAAGGAATGATGTCACAGACTTCTCGTCCACATATATTAAACAGTGGAACCATTTGATCACGAGCTCTTCTACCGTTCCGCTTCCGCCACGTACATTTTACACGGTACACACGGAATTCCACCTAATTAAAATTTGAGCTTTAATCAACCCGTCAGGTCAAGTGACCGTCCTAAGAACCATTAGATTAGAGGTCGTGGGGGTGTCGGGGCTGTAACAGCCGCCCAGCTATGTCCCAAGTTTAAGTAGACGTCTGTAGTTGTACTTGGATCATGCATCATGATATATGTTCTAAGCGCAATGTCGCATCTATTCACCGTAACATCTAGATTTACACTATTGAATCGGAGAGTGAAATATATGTATTACTTTCAAGAGATCACAACAGATGGTTTACTTTAAAATGTAAAAGTTTTATCGACCTTGAAATGTGAAAAATACATTAAAATAAAAATCTAGGAATGGGAATGCATTGCACGCATAAAACTCATGGTGTGAGAAAGATCTCAAAGAATGCAACCAGATTTAATAAAGATAGTTTGATATAATAATATTATTTTTAATTTAATAATTAAATAATTATAAATTTAATATTTATTATATAATTTATCATATTTATTACTTTTTTTTATCTCATAATTAAAAAGATTGTGAATTTAATATTATTATATAATTTATCATATTTATTTATTTACTTTTTTTTTTTTGTAATCCAAGATCAAATTTGAATTACTTACCAATTAATATATTTGGATAGAAAAAGACGTGGATTCCGGCGGTGCAATCCCCTGCAACATTGGGAGTTGAAACCTTGCTTTTAAGAGCCAATATAATTTCCGAGATAGTTATATATGGCAAGGTTCTCGAAGAGAGGGAGACCTTTACGGCCAAGTGGCAATTGAGATTTCCCTTCCTTATGCCGCCATGTCTGGTCTGGTCTGGTCTGATGCCTTAAAGAATGGAAGGTACCCGAATCTCAGGGGGGAACACATTCCATATTTAGAACTCGGGTATCGAACATGTGTGGCTGGAAGTGAGCAATGGGCCTCGCTCGCATAATTCCACTTGCCCCATTTGATCACAGAAGAAAGAAAGAGAGAAGAGCTCAATTGAACTCACATGGAAGTGGAACAAGAACATTTAGGTCTGTGGCAGGAATAAGACACCTTTCGGGAGCTTTGCCTTGTCGGGGAGCCAACTTTTATTTCTTTTGACATTTCGGACCTGTCTAACTTGTCGTGTCGCCTGAAGTGTCCCATCGAACTCTTAAGACGTGTAAGCTCGATTCATGTCAATTACTCCCGGTGGACAATCATGGGTTGGACTTGGAGGCCCAAAATTAAGCCGCAGCCGGGGACCTAGCATGGGCGAAGACCTAATTATCTCAAAATTTCATCACAAAATAGTCCTATTGTGACCCATGAAAGATACAAATAAAGGAGTTTGAGAAGTTTTATCTGTAAAAATTAAATACAGAGTCTCTTATTCTCATGTTAAGGTCAATAACCCTTTAGCAAACCTCATTTTCAATGATATTCCATCATTTGCTAACGTAGGTGACATCACTGTAGACGTAGGCCCAATCCATGAAGGCAGGTCCGTGTAAAAAACGGTAAATTCACTGACTCTGAACCATCGGTCCGGTCCAAGAAGAGCGGGGCCTCACTCGGCCCAACTGTTTTCAGCTTCGGATTCCTACTCCGGGTGCACGTGCACCCATGTGCTCAGGTCCGGTCCGGATCTTCCCTATAGGGTCTAGGTGCAACCGGGAAGGTCCTGCGGCCTCTGTGCCTCTATCCGGCCGCCTCTGCCTTCCTGTCGGAACCCTGATTCTCTTCGTTGAAGAAGGAGGCGGAGGAGAAGCAAAGAAAACCGTACACCATCGCCCCCATCAGGTTCTTCCTCTTCTCTGCTATGCTCTGCAGCTGAAATGCGACTCTCTAGCCCAATCTCTCGGAGATGAGGAAGCTCTGCAGATTTATCTTCAGAAGAAATTGCAGCTATGCTTTCTACATTCAGTCACTCTCCAATGGCCCTAACATCGCTAGTTTCGGCTCTTGTCTGCATCATCCCACACTGGGTTCCCCGGCAATCGCAACAAGTAGATTTTCGCCGTTTCCAATTCGGCCTTTTTGCTCGGAGATAGCCCGATTCAGAGAAACAAAGCCCGATTCTGATTGTCAGAGTGTGCCCAGTGAGAATCTATATAGAGACGCCGACAGGTTGTATAAGACTGTCATGGACAATTCCCGCCCTCACGACGCCATGGAGAGTGCTCTTGATCACACCGGGGTTGATCTGAGCACTGAGCTAGTCCTCGAGGTGCTCCGGAGGCTCCACTTCGAGGAGAAGACGGCCTTCAGGTTCTTCACATGGGCGGGGCGGAGGGAATGCTACGAGCACGAGCCTGAGGCCTACAACGAGATGTTTGACATTCTGTCCAGCACCAAGTACAGGGCGAAGCAGTTCCGGATCGTGTGCGATTTGCTTGAATACATGAAGAGGAGTAGGAAGAGGGCTGTCCCTGTTGATGTCCTCTTGGAAATGCTAAGGAATTACACGCACAGGTACCTCACACATCTCCAGAAGTTTGCGAAGAAGAAGCGGATAAGGGTGAAGACTCAGCCCGAGATCAATGCGTTTAACTTGCTCTTAGACAGTCTTTGTAAGTGCAGTTTAGTGAAAGAGGCCGAGGAGTTGTTCAGGAGATTGAAGATGAAGGTTAAGCCTGACTCTAACACGTACAATATCCTGTTTTTCGGGTGGTGTCGAGTTAGGGACCCCACTCGGGGGATGAAGGTCCTGGAGGAGATGATCGAGATGGGACTCAGGACTGATAATTTTACATATAATACTGCAATTGATACTTTCTGTAAGGCGGGGATGGTGGATGAGGCGGTGGAGCTCTTCAAGTTCATGCAGGCTAAGGGTTTGACTATGTCCTCTCCGACTGCAAAGACTTATGCAATCATGATGGTGTCCCTTGCTCAAAATGATCGGATGGAGGATTGTTTCAGGTTTCTGCAGGACATGATAAGCAGTGGGACACTCCCTGATGTTTCGACATACAAGGAAGTGATCGAAGGGATGTGCTCGGTGGGCAAATTAGAGGATGCTTATAGGTTCCTTGAGGAGATGGGTAAGAACGGGTACCCTCCTGATATAGTCACTTACAATTGCTTCCTTAAAGTCCTCTGTGAGAGCAAGAAGAGCGATGAGGCCCTTAGGCTTTATGATGGAATGATCCGATCAGGCTGTGTGCCCAGTGTTCAGACATTCAATATGCTGATTGAGATGTTCTTTGGGATGAATGACCCTGACGGAGCGATTGAGGCCTGGAATGAGATGGAGAAGAGAGGCTGTGGAAGAGATCCAGAGACTTACCGTGCAATGATTGATGGGCTTTTTGGGTGCAATAAAGTGAAGGAGGCGTGCTTCCTCTTGGACGAGGTCATAAGCAAAGGGATGAAATTGCCTTATCGGGCGTTTGACTCTTTTCTAATGGAGCTCTCAGTGACAGGCAATCTTCATGCCATTCACAGGCTCTCGGAGCACATGAGAAAGTTCTACAACCCTGCTATGGCGAGACGATTCGCGATGAATCAGAGGAGAAAGAGCATGAGCTTGAGAGGGAAGTAAGACTTTGATCTTGTCTCAGTTCCGTGATTAATGATGATGAGGTCTCATCGTC
This sequence comes from Sonneratia caseolaris, assembly GCA_900006705.1. Lineage (NCBI taxonomy): Eukaryota > Viridiplantae > Streptophyta > Magnoliopsida > Myrtales > Lythraceae > Sonneratia > Sonneratia caseolaris. The sequence continues at coordinate 938,325 of CXYZ01003529.1, read as the reverse complement.
GACAATGGACATTCCTGCTCCGAGATTGTATACTGGATTTCTGGGGAAGTATAGGTACCCCTCGTTGCTCATACTCTAGTCACCAGGTTATGTAATAATTTGAAAGATTGACAACTTCTATACATGGCAAGAAGTTCCATTGTCAGCAATAGCATAAAATTTTGGGTGTCCTCAGAGATGAGTTATTTTTACTCTGGGATTCTTCAATGCGTTAATTGATTATATTATGATTAGCTATGAGCTTCACTCTACTTCATGTATAGCCCTTTTTTGTCTGTTCAAGTATTCGATTGTATTTGATCAAATGATTGGAGAATCATCTCCAAGCACCGTCAACAATTGACAATAAGTCAGAAGCCTAAAACTTGAATTGGCTCCATTCATTCCCTGTCTGTTCCAAGCCTTGCACTTGGCTTCAAATCTGTGGGTTGATCTAATTCTTAATTCTGGTTGCCACTGTGAACTGTTCATAACCCCATTTTGCTACCCAAAACCTGAGGTATAGGAACCAAAACTTCATAAAATTAGAAATTGAAGCATGACCTCTCGATTAGATTTCACTTTCCAAATAACAAATGGATGTTGGCAATATCTACATTCAGCGCCTTTCAAGAAACGTGCACGAAGCTTGCATGACAGTTCAGTACTTGGAGACGGTCGGAAGCAAATGAACAGTGCAGTTCGTGCTGATTTTATGAATTTGAATTGGCTGACTTAGTTTCTAACTTGTATAAGGGTAACTCCTGGGGAACTACACTCGGGCACAGTTCCAAATTGGGGCTTGGAGAGCTATAACTACTGCACGACAAGACGGCGTCAGGCCCGAATTCCTGGTCCATTATCTGACCGGGCCGTATCTGGCCCGAACTCGTCCCGTGCGGGCCAACTTTGCTGTTTCGCTTCAGCTCTCTATCTCGTAACCCGAGCGACACTCGCTCAGTTATCCCGCGCCCCTTCCCTCTGTTTAACACGGAGAGAGCGCAAAATGGCGGCAAAGAGGCGGGGAAGCTCCAGATTGATAGAGCTGGCAATGAGTGTCGAATTGACGCCATGCACGATCAGTGATATTGAGGTATTCCATTCGTTTCACTTCCTCTGAATGACCTGTGCATTCCTCCGTTTGGTGATTGTCTTAGTGGAGCGAGTTGAATCCGTTAAATTCTCAGCGGATTGAGTATTGAATCGCGCTGGCTACCGCGTGCAAAGTTGTTATGCGCTGATAACAGATACATTGTCGGTCTAGGTTTTGTTTCCGTGGCTGCATTCTGCAATCGGTTGAGATGAGCCAGATGTTGATTTTGCCAATAGAGATTGAAAGTAAGCTATGAAAGGTTAATCTGAGCTGTTTATTGCCGGATTCATTTACGATTCCTAAGTGAAGTTGCAATAGTTCTGGTGTTATGGGAACAAGGCTAGTTGGCCGTGTATGTGTCTGTAGGGAGGCTGATCTATGTACTGGTTTATTATGAGCATTTTGTATAAGGTGTTGCTGAGATAGTTCAAGCCCTCGCTCTGTTATTGGCTTGATTCCACCTTTTGATTTTCTGCCTGACAGCAACTTCATGATAGCTATCTCGATGAAATGGACAAATCCTTCATAATAGTGCTTGAGTTTCAGAATGATCCTGATCGATAATCTTCTCCGATACACTTCTTTCATTCAATTAAAATGGGCAATTATTTGCCTGTTTATATCTGCTTGCTGAGACTTATGCTGACGTTTGCAACACAATCACCATTTTTGATTGTCCGGCGACAGTTTTTCAATGACTCTGATTTCTTACATTTTATCCGGTTTTGTTTTATTGAGGAAATATAACTTTTGCTTTCAAAACAGTATACATAAATCTTGGAGAATATTGTTAATGAGATACATCATGTATATTTATATATTTACATTATTTTATTGACTAGGTCTATGCCATCTTTTCTTCTCTCTCTCACAGATCAGTTTATTGGAGTTTGTGGTTGTGAAATAAGTTGTGAAATGCTCGTCCATACTAGTATCCTGAAATTAAGGGAACTCATTTAGATGGTAAGATAGTCTTTTCAATTCTATACGAGGCATGATGCTGCCCATGGAATGTCGAGCTCATATATTTCCGCGATGTTGAAAGTTTTCTACTGAAATCCATGTCCAAGATTATTGATCATATCTGCCTCATGTTTGACCTACCTTTGGTCTTTTATCTAGTTGGAAGGTATCTGTGTATGTCAAGAAAACTTCAATTTCACTTGCATAAGCCCTTAAAATTTTTCGCCTTTTCTGATGAAGATATTATAATCTTCTCATATTGTAGCCTCATGCAATGGCTGTTGAATGTCATGTCTTCAAAGGTTCATTTTTTTCTAACTAGCAACTAACGTATTTGGCCATTTACTGAGGAGAATTTCTTACATTCTCTTCCCTTAGTTCAATGAAAATATTACTTTATTCCACATCCATGTGATGACATCACTTCCATCACTCTATGTTTGATCTTCCTCCCCACTTGCCATTCTCTGTGAGGGTGCAGGTGAGTATAGACATGTCCACTTCCCATTTAAGAGGCTTGTTGACAATAAGAGAGTTATCGATCTTTTCTGCATCATGTTGGACCCATCTTTGGTATTCTATCTTGTTGGAGGGGATTTGTATATTTCAAGAGAACTTCAATTTCACTTGCATAAGCCCTTAAAATTTCTCACCTTTTCTGATGAAGGAATTATAATCTTTCTCATAGTGAAGCTTCATGCAGTGACTGTTGAATGTCATGCCCTCAAAAGTTCATTTTTTTCTAATTAGCAACTAATGTATTTGGGCATTTACTGATGATAATTTCTTACATTCTTTCCCCTTAGTTCAACGAAAATATTACTTTATTCCATATCTATGTGACAATATCACTTCCATCACTCTATGTTTGACCTTCCTCTCCACTCACCATTCTCTGTGAGGGTGCAGGTAAGTATGAACGTGTCCACTTCCCGGTTAAGAGGCTTATTACCATATAGGTAGCCAAAACAAAGTCCTTGTTTCATCATGTAAAAGGTTATGTGATTGATGCCAGTTTAAGCTAACAAGTCAGAAGAGCTATAATTCCACACATATGAGGGGTAAATGTGGGCCGTAAGTGGCTGTAATCCAAGTTATTTCTGAATATGCGGTAGCAGTGATCTGTTGCTAGATCATTTATGTCTAGTACATCTTTACCTCACAATTATTATTGGTTTTTGACTCATCTGATTTAAATCACATCCACAATAAAGACTGAGTGCTGATGTTTCCTTCGTCTACACGTATATGCTTTACAATTATTCTAGCTTGGGTGGAATACACCGTGGCATCTGCAATTGGAGCTCTGTTTTTGGAAATTTGCAGTTGAATATGATATGAATGCCTCGCCATTATTGTGGAATTTCATTTCCAACATTCTGCCGACCTCTTTGAGTAATATTGAAGATACTAAATGCGCATTATTTTTCCATGATGCTAATTGAGAGGGTTGTTATGAAGATATGTGCTCCTCTGTGTCAGAAAGTCTTGAACGCGACAAGATGTTGCGATCATGTTGGACTAATGAGTAATATGTCAATATCTACACTTAAGCCGAAAGAAACGGCCTTCAAGGGCACCTGTTCTTCATGCTAGTGATAGATCTCCTACTATAGAAAAGATTTCTTCATCTGTACGTCCAATTTGTTAGTGGCAGGCATTGATTCTTCAAAATTTTCATGATATCTACAGGTACTTTTATATCTTCGAAATATCAATGTCAAAGGAATTCTATTTGCCTATTGTAAGTCATGTGGAACTGTCTATTAAGGTATGCTCCTCCTGTTTGAACGAACTCAATAATTTATTGATTCTGATGGCATGTACTGAAAGGTGAGCATATTGTCTTGATACTGAGAAGGTGTTATATTTCCATCAAGGTAACTTTACAAATCCATATTTAAAGTAATGAGGAACATTGACTTTTGCATCCCTTTCTATTACCTAATATTCATAAAATCTCAAAAGTAAATTGCACTCAATGGGTCATATGCATCTTTTGTCTGATTTAATACATCAGAATAAGCTTGAAGGTAGTTTTTCATAAACCTTCTTTGATGAAGAGCCAGAAAGATGGGGAAGAATAGCATGGTTTTACATTTATAGAACAAGCTCGTAATTTGCTCATTTATTGTGCTAATCAAATTTTACGCACCGAAAGGAAAAGGCAATGAAAGAGACGCTAAAGTCACTTGGTGGGTAGACTTATCAGGCGAATTGAACCCCATCATCCTGTCTTATCCTTTTTTGCTTTCGGCAGATTACAATTGAGAAGTTGAGATTGCTTCTAGACCCAGAAGCCCTTTGTCTCTAATAAATTCCCTCGGCACAAATCAATTGGTATGGACTGAGAGAAGCATGCAGATCAGGCTATTGCTCATGCTTGAAGAGAAGTGCAGCCTCTCCTCAAGCAATTTCTGCCATGGACTCTCATAGTCATTTTCAGACATGTTTAAATGGTAATGCTGTTGAAAATGTTTAGGACTTTATTTCTAGTCTTTCTCTGTTAAGGTTTGCCATAACATTATGACCTGATCCTCAAGGAAAACCAAAACCTCCATGGATGTTATGTAATCTGATGTCATATTATATACAGCCAAAATCATTTTCTTTATTTTATTCACGGATGAAGTAACAGATGGCCAATACCTTTGCTGGAGTCAGTGTTTTGATAACCATACAGACACCAAGCATGATGTCCCTACCAGTAATGACTTTATTTTTCTGCTAATTTGGGGTTTTTCTAGTTACGGGCAGGACAGTCTGCTATAAGAGGAGAAATTTAATGATTTTCATTCATTGATGCTTATTTGCAAGTGGAAAAAGACTTCTAAATTGTTGCACGAACAGGACTGATGCTACTGGTGGCTTAACAACAAAGTAGGTGGAACTGGTGAACAGTTGAAGGACAGGAAGTGTTTTGTGCATGTAACAGCATTTGTTGCCGGGTAAAACTTATCATTGCATAGCTTATTTCGTCATTGCATCTCCCAAAAAAAAAAAAAAAAAGGTTCTAGCCATGATATGCTATGCTACTGAGGTCAATCTTGCGTATTCAGGTAAGAGGACATGAAAGGTGGATGGACAGGGTATTGCGCCTTTCAGATGGTTGCTGACTGAAGTCCGAACTCTGCTTGTGTGGGTACAACCTTCTGTGAAGGCCTCAAATTTCATTTTCAATTTCTATTGTACGTCAATGAATTAGAATCTTAAGGTGGAACGAGGAAGCAGGGCCCTGCTTCACCATACGAGGGCGTGGAGAATGTTTTGCTGTACTCTGAAGTTCCTGGACCCCGGGCGGACCTATTGCGTCATCAACTATGCGAAGAACTGTGGAGAGAGGGAGGTAGGTTATTTGGCTTATTAACAGTCAAGGAACGGTTGGGTGGCCAATTTGTTAAAATATATTTAGAGAAGGCGGTTGAGTGGATGATAGTCACCCGATTTATGACACGGGAAGGGGGGAGAGGAACGAGGGGAGCAAGCGGTCAGAAGTTCCCCGTTGATGGGGATCGAACTTAGTTGTCGGGTCGACCGTGGTGGTATCAATCCTACAAAATCCCCTCACTAAACGGTGATTCCTTTTGGCTGCGGACGTTTGTTGTTGTTGGTGAAGGTGTAGGTCAGGAGCAGATGAGGCCTCCTTCGGCCGCTAAACTTTCTAAGCAAGCAATGCCTTCCCTCCTTTTTCTACCCCAAACTTGGACAGTGAGTGGTAGGCCAACAACAGTCAAGTTCTTTACATGAATAACCCTTCTAAAGGCGAAATTTCTGGAGAGAAATCGGGGTGCTAATTTTCTTGCTGTTTATGTTATAATAATAATCAAAACCTATTGTTTTTAAATACAACGTGGTACTTTGGTCACGTATTATTATTTAATAACTAAATAGCTAGAATGCGAGAGCAAGTTATTCTCTCGGACATTTGGATATCCGGACGGCCACTGTAGCAAACGGCGGTCCTGTTAAAATCGAACGCGGTTTTGCTCTCCGTGGTATTGCTCGGTTATCAAATTACACAATCTCACGTTTGAGCCCTCGTGACGGATTGTGGGCACGTGACAGTTGGACTGATGCAATGTATTATGCTGTCACAGACGCGATCCTTGCCCGACTAATGCCATCTCGGTTAAGGGTGGGATGTAAAACTAGAAAGAAAGTACCGAAGGTCACGGTCGGTGAATGAATATGTAGGCTGAGATTCTCGGAACGCGTGGCGTCACAATGTGAATCCGGTGTCATCCCACTCTCAAGACGCCGGTAATATTCTAAGGACGGTTAGCCGTCAATTGACGGGCAGGGCCGTACCTGCCGGATTCGTATTCATACTTGACGAGTTACATCAAGCTTCTCTCTCGTTGTGTCAACTGTTGATTACCGAGTCTTGGCACTTGCGGGTGTCATCTTTTTATTTCCGTGTCCATTTTTCAAGATTTGGCCATGGACTTGCCAATGAGTTCTTGATTACGTTCACAGCCATTGCTGATTAGTTGGTGAGGAAAACCAGATTGCCTGCCTGACTTCGGGGATAAAAGGCAAATTTTGTATTGCCCTTCCAATTTTATTTTTTATTTTCCTTCCCTGCAAATTACGCGACAATCCTGGAGTCTAATCAACCTCGATTTTGTCCATATGTAAGCCTAGTCCATCTGCTAAGAAATAAAAATATTCCCTAAATTATGAATTTTTTTCTTCATTGACAACATTTAGAATATAATGCTAATAGGAAAAAAAAAAAGAGAGGATACTAACCCACATTCCACATTGGAGTGTTTTTTTTTTTAAACTTACCGTGCATCCAATTTTTGACTGTGTTTGGTGGGTGGTGGATGTGGTGGTGGTGGTGGCGTCTCTTTTGACTTATTCTTAATTAATGATAATGATGGGGGAGGAGAGGGTTCTCGGAAAGGTCTCCACGTGCTAAGAAGTCTGAGATTTCGGGAACTAACCGTTTCGTTAGTGTTAGGTCTGAAAAAGGTTGAGCCAGACCTAAAAATTAGAGACAGTACATGTGACCAACCGAGGAGCCAAATTGGGGCATCTATTCGAAGAAATCAACGGAAATTAACGAACCCATGCAAAGAATGGTTCAGTGTGTGATGATACCATCCTTGATATTGAATTAAAAAAGGTTCTAAATTTGATCCTTGTCGGCCAGACTCTCCGTGATCCTTCAGTTCTACTTCCAGGGGATCGTTGTTACAGAAAAGTAGACGCGCTTGCCCTGGTGTTAGCTTGCCTGGCACATAATAGGCACACAAGAAGCTGCAATGCACATACCGATATGAGGTTGCTTCGAATTAACCACAGGTTGAAACATTCTAACTGACGAAGAGGTTGATGCGTGTGGCCGAAAGGGAAAAACGGAGTGATGGCTTGGTTCCCGAAAGTGTAGCATTAGAAAATGAAGCCGGTTCGATAAAAACATATATATATATATATATTATTGACAAAAGGGTAAGAAGATCAATGTAAGTTGGTCGAAATTGTTCGATACATCTTACTCACGAGAAGCCGTTGAGTGTGGGTATAACGAACGAAAAAATGAAGAGAAACTCATGATTTATAGGATTTTATCCGTCAATAAATGAACATAGATGATTAGATTTTGAAATATCAACCGGTCCGGTCCATATTGGGAAAAAAATACGGAGGAAAGAAGAGGAATAAATCATGAGGATGAGATTAACTAACTTAGCTAGGAGTATAGTTTTAAAATCGGACTGGACCGGCCGATTTGGTGCAATTAAAATGTGGTCGACTTAAAATTAAAAAAAAACAAAAATATATAATAGCATACTTATTTTACTTTACTGAACTTAATAGTTATATTATTTATTAGTTTTTGTTATAAATCATTAACAATTTATGGTATTATATCAATTTATTTGTAATATTGTACCATTAATATTATTTATTAAATATGTGGTTTGATCCATTGAACTCCCGATCCGATTCATGAACCTATGTCTTAACCGATTCTCGGTTCGGTTAAATTTTAAAAAATATGAACAGGACATCTTTATAATTGAGAGAGGTAGGAGGGTTGTAGGCTTGAAAACTTGGGGAGGGGATGTTGAGAGGGGAACAACAAAATTCACCCTACCAAGCAACCTCCCTCTCATCTACTCTCCCTCTCTATATGTATATGTATATATTTATCTCCTAATAGCAAGACGGAGGATTCTCCCTATAAGAATCGAATTTTCAACCTATTTGATCATGTATTGGTAGTATTGATGGCATCGCCAAATAAGATCTCCCCGTACTCCGTTGTGTATATATCTGTTATACTCCCGTGTGTACGAACCATGTTAGGGTTAGAAAGGGGGAACTTGTTGTTAGCCAATACGTTGCATCAGTAGTCGCTGGTGAGGGTCTGTCCCAACTCTCCCTCCCTCGAACGGAAAACACTTCTCCACCCATATCTACATTCCTACTCTTTTATTATTATTATTTTTTATATTTTTATTTTAGTTCACAACTAATTGAAACTTTGATAAAATCAAGATTCTTACAAATAATGATTTCACTCGTCAAAATAATTGAATAAGACATTTGACTTGGAAATAGAGACGTTGAATTGGTGTATAAGTGGTACAGTACTGCATATCTCTTAAAAGAAGATTACATTATATGCGAGATTGATAGGTTTCAAATAAGATAGTAGGAGCGGAGGGTAAATAAAAGGGTATAACTAGTTTTACGACAAAAATCAAACTTATAATCTCTTAGTCATTGAATTGAAAATAATATTATTGCATTAAACTTCTGTATTTATAATATATGTATATACGTGTGTGTTCTCAGTTCCTATATATATCATCATCTCTTTGCGCTGTAAATTCCTTGGTCTTGGTTGATCCTCTCTCTCTCTCTCTAATTAATAGAAGCAAACATCTCTAGCTAGGGTTTGGTTTCTCTCCAGTCTCCTCCTCGTCCCGTGATAGACTTACGGTCAGAGGAGCTTCTTCTTCTTCTTCTTCTTCTTCTTCTTCTTCTTCTTCTTCTTC
>CXYZ01003529.1:893100-926982 GCA_900006705.1 Sonneratia caseolaris | reverse complement strand
CCACCCCACCACCAAAGAAGAATTTCTAGAGACTCGTCACGGTTGATTTTAATTTTTATCTTTTGATTACTAGGTTGCTGATCAATATGATATTCATGTTAATTACCAACTGCAGGGAAGAGCTGTAGGTTAAGGTGGTTCAATCAACTGGACCCGAGGATCAACAGGAGCCCTTTCACGGAGGAGGAAGAGGAGAGGCTACTGGCGTCTCACCGGATCCATGGGAACAAGTGGTCCATGATCGCCAGGGCTTTCCCCGGCCGGACCGATAACGCGGTGAAGAACCACTGGCACGTCATAATGGCACGGAGGAGCAGAGAGAGGTCGAGGCTCCAAGCGAAGAGAGCGCTGATCCTGAATGACAGGAGATCCTTTTCCTCGTCTTCGGCTGTCGCCAGCAACTATAACAATTTCGTCCCGCTAGATCAGATGTCGACGAGCTGCGTGACAGGAAACCACCTCGCTTCTCCGCTCCTTCCCTTCATCGCGCATCGCACCTTCGCGATACTCCCTAAAGAGCTCTACTTCGACAGTTGCTCGAGCAACAATTTCGTGCCCGTGATCAAAGGTATAAGTGAGTGTGATCTGTCTCGAAACGATATCTTTCTTTTCTTCCAGTTCGATAGCTAGATTTTGGAACTAACGTAGCGATGTTCGGGGTTCCGATAATTGGTGATCGACTCTCGTAGATGGAGACCAGCACTTTGGCAGCTGAAGTTGCAATCATGGGTTGATGATATATATGCCAACAAACATGCATATCATTTTCAGGAATTTTCCCAAAAGTTTTTTCTCCTGAAAAATGAGTTCGATTTTCAATATTTTCTAACGACACGATATAATATATAATTTGCAGACAAAGTAGATCGGCCGATGGAGTTCTATGATTTTCTCAACGTAAACTCTGACTCCGCCACCACCGGGAGTGAGGTGACGGACCCGACAAGGAGAATAGACCGTCATCGGGCTCAGAATGTGGAGGACGAAGAGGAGGTCGACCAAGCAGCTGCTGCTGGTAGGGACGATCACGGCCACCATCCCGACACGTCTTCGGGTGTTTCATTCATTGATTTCTTATCAGTGGGAACCTCCTGATTGATAGCCATACATACATATCTCCCTGATCTATATGTCTAAGGTAGCGGGGCAGATGCTGAAACTAACAAGTTATTCAAGGCAAAACAAGTATACATGCATGCAGTCCTCTCGTACCACGTCTGATGATACAACGTATGATATTGTCAGGTCAATTGGACAGGTACCATATTAGAATACAACCTTGGCTGAGGGAGCCAAATTTGGGCATCGATCTCTAACTGATCTGTGTGCAGTCGATGTAACTCAAAAGTGTGAACTCTTAATTTGGTGAGATCACTGGGTTTACTTCATCTATGGCTGTATGTTAGTCGAAACTAATCGACGACCAGATGTTGGCTCGGGCTTTTGGCCGTAGCATGCTTTCAGCAGCTTTCAAGCCCCGTATTGCAGCAGGTGTCAATGTACTTACACATCACTTGCGCAGAAAGATACTAGAGTTGATATATAGCTGCCACCCAATTGCAGCTGCGTCTGCAATTCGGTCTGTGTGTGTACTAGCTCCGTGTGGATGAGGTATATATGTTCGCAGAGGAAATCGGATATCAATGTTATTTGATGTCCCCGAAACGTAATTCGATTTTGCTTATCGATCGTCAAATAACCAATCTAAGATTAGGAGATCCACTATGACACAACAGATCGAGCTGCAAGTCGCCAGAAGAAATCAGACAGCTTACTGGATCCTCCTGGTAGTGAGCAGATCGGCAGGGACCATCGTCTTTAACCGTCGTCCAGATAGGGTTCGACTTTCTTCTCTGTGTGGTACTGTACTGTCGGGACAACCGTATCTCGTCTAATATAGTGCACGTATGGGGCTTAATTCATGACCACAGGCATGGCGCGCGCACAAGAACACATGTCATATATTAATTGTTGAATCAGCGAACGTAGTACGATAATGCTGGGAAGAACGAAGAAGCCTGTGGTGATTCACCACTCGATTGTTGGTGGTGCAAACATTAATAGTGAAAATCATTTTTAAGGCCAGTAATATTCAAAAGAAAATAAAGTCTCGAAAATGGTGGAATAAGGTAATTTAATAGAAATTAATAAAACATGTGCTATTGATACCGATTAGAGCTGGCAATTTCTGGCATGACCCGATAGCCCGACCTGGGCCTGGCACAACATGACCAGGTTTGGGCTAAGCTTATCCGGCCATTCATTCATCGGGTCGGGCTGGCACGGCCTGATAATTTTAGGGGCTTGCCAGACCAAAAATTATTGGGCCGTGTTGGCCTGATATCCTCAATATACATATTTTCATTTTTTTAAAAAAAGTACTTATACTCAAAAGAAAAATAAGGCTCTTGAACTATATCTAATGCATTTTTGCCATGTCAATCGGATTAGAGGGTATGAGGAGAAAAATGTGTTAATTAACTTGAATTGAAAATCTAATGATTGTTTTAAATTAGTTTAAAAAAAATCGCAATAAAAGTTTTTAGTGGGCTGGGCCGGGCGACCCGATAAGTAATGGGGTTGCGCTCGGCCTATCAATATTAGAGTAAATTCTCATTGGGACCGTGTCGGGCCGGCACGATAATATATTGGGCCGCGCTGGGCAGACCCGAATTGCCAGCTGATTACTACATATTACCCTCTCTTTTTTCTCAAGTCAAAACAGGAGAAGGATTAGGTCCAGCCCTTACTTCAATTCATGGGTTCCAAAAAAAAAAAAAGAATTCAATTATTTAATTAAAAATTTCACCCCACAAATGAAAAAAAATCAGTGAATAAATCATTTAATTAGCCGATCGATTAGGGGTTGTAATGTCACAACTCTTTTTTTTATTTTTAAAAATATACATGAATATAGATAGGATAGTGAATTTTTTGATTATTTTATGGGCACCAACGAGGCTACCACGTCGTCCAAGAATTGGGATCTCGACTCTTGGAGTGGTTACCTCTTAATAGAAGAGGCTTGCGGTGGATCTCAAGATATGCCGGTCGACCATCCATCCTCTGACAATTATAGCCGACGAGAGGCTAGAGTTGTTATAAATGGGGCGGACTAGCCCGGAATCGGACCATTCAAACCCAAAACTAGCATGGACTTCTAACCCGACCCATGACTACTCTTATTGGGTTGAGGGGGCGGTTACCAATTGGGTCAGCAATATAGGTTCATTGAACCGTAACTGGCTCTGGAACCGTTACAAAATTAGACCGAATTGACCAGAACTATGAACTATAACCCTCCACCTACAAAGTGTTGCAATATTCTATAATTTGTTGAAATGAGGGAGACATCTAATCAAAGTACTATTCACCTAATTCAATAAAAAATATTATTCATACTGTTTACTAATCAAAACACTGTTCACTATGATTAAATTCGAAAGCAATGGNCAAAACACTGTTCACTATGATTAAATTCGAAAGTATTGATATTTTTTAAAAAATTACCCATTTATAAAATATTCATTTAAAATATTTTAAAAAAAATTAAAAAAATGGTTGATTTATAGATCAGACTGGCCAGAACTATTAACCAACCAGTTTATAAACTGTTTTGGGTAGTTTATATTTACATAAATTATGATCCGTAATCAGACTAGTCTGTTAAGCAAATGAGCCGAACCATAATTAAATTTAATGGTTTCAAATCCATTTTGAACCAGTTTGGATTGTAGTTTTAACAATATTACGAGATGCCATCATCCCCTGACAAATACCTACACATATGTATACATATATATTGCTGCTACTTTTTTGAATTTCAGCTTGGTATCCATGGCGGCGGTCTGGTTTAGGAGGCACGAGCTCTAAGCCGTTTCCTTCTTTCTTATATGACTATTTTCTCGCATATATTTCTGTACCTTAACCACATTTTCAAGTTACAGCATCAAAATCTGGGAATTATCGGTCAGCTTGTTCCGATATTATATTTTATTTTTGACATCAATGGTGCCTACACCGTAATAACCAATTAGTTTATCGTACAGTGTATTATACATATAGTGTGAGCTCGCCGTTAATCCTTAGATGCCAACTATCAAGAGTTTTGAATCTTATACATAATATACTATATGTTATTAGTTCACTAGCGGACTTTTTCTTGTGACAAAATTTTACTGGCTCAATAGTCTACAATCTCAGTGCACAAAGTTGGCGGTTTGTTTACTTAATCCAAAGACACTATCCACTTTACCCGTACAGTCATAATTAATTATAGAAATTTTTTTGAATTAGGCTCTGTTAAACCAAATTAATAAATAATATAAAAAAGAAAATTAAAAAAGAAACCGGAACCCAGAATTTCTTACCCTCTTTCATTTTCCCCACTTGAAAAAATTCTCCCTTTTTTTTGTGCTGGAAAAGGGAATTTCTTAATGTCTGAAAATCCGCAATGTAATATTGTATTAGCTGATGGCGCTTGTCGGCCCCGTGAGATTTCCATTTTGGATGCAAATGAGCCTCACGGCCGGACTGTCAGTCTCTCCTCTGTTCCTTTGTCGCTGCTGTCCTCCCACTTCGATCCGTAAAGCTTCTTCCTTTGCTCATCTTGTTCGATTTGATCTCATTATTCTTCTACTATGGCCTGGACCATTCAATGATTGCTGATTCTCTGTAGCACTCGTGCTCGGATGGTGATCGTTTTGGGGTTTAATGGGTTGGGTTTCCTCTCTTTGGGTGTTCGGAAATTAGGGTTGTTTTGCGAAGGATCACTGCGTTAATTGAGTAGGAAATTCTGGACTACTTCAAATTTCAAAACCATTCTCTTAATTGCAAGGTTGGGTTTTTGTTGAGCTTTCAGCATTGAAATTGTTGGTTTGACAATGCAGGCTCCGGTTCATTCTGGGGCTCTGCTGAAATTGAATTTGGTGCTTGCGAAGCTTAAGAGGAAGGTTTTTTAATTATTTTTTTAATGTCTAATTGGATGAGGCATTTGCTGTTTCATTTTATGTTCAATGGTAAAATGTTAAGTTCATTTCTATGTAGCGGAAGATAAGATATATAATCTCAAAGATTTCAAGCCTGGAACTAAATCTCTGGAATCTGTGAGAACATAAACGAATACTTTATTGGGCATAGTGTGCTGCTCTTTCAGTACTAACAACACGAGGACAAAAAGAATTTTGTGTTTGACTTCATTTTTTTCCCTGATGTGCTGAAAGGTTGGAACTAGATTTACGCTTCTATTGAAGTGGCATTTTCTCTTTTGAATTGATCTGTCCCTTCAGGTATGGAGGATTTCGTTTTTTAGCAGCTCCTTACCGGACCAGACTGCGTCAATATGGCAGATGAGAGCTCGCTCAATGGGATTCTAAAATTCCTGAGGAAAAACAAGCTCATCAAAGCAGAGGTTGCCCTGCGCACCGAGCTCGGTTATCGTCCTGATTTGAATGGACTCCTAAGGTCGCTTGCCATTGAAGAAAAGCACCCAGATAAGGTGATCCATCAGGAGAAAGTAGATAATCATAAAAATGAGTTATCGGATCGCCAAAATAGCACTGATCCTTTTATGGAACTTGTAGTACGAGAAGTAGAGTGCAGGCCTGAAAATAATGGTTCTGAAACAGAATGGAAGCAGAATGTGCTTATTAGAGAGCCGGAGAGGCCAAGTGACACAAATGATGAAAGCTTCACCTTCTCTAAGGGCTTAGAAGAGACGGCGCTTGATGGGGTTTCATGGAAGACTAGCTGCAGCAACTGTGGCCCCTCTGATAAGGCTAGTTGCAGTAATAACTTCCCAGAAGTTACTATATATGAACACCCTATTTATTGTTCAACCAATGGTCCTGAAGAACATAAAGTTTGTCATATATCAGGGCAAGAGAATTCGATTCTTAGGGCAAGAAGAATGAATCAAGTCAATGCTGAAATAAAGGTTGATAAGATCCAGGTTGAAGAACGAAAAGATGCTAAAGATCACCCTTTCAAGACTATATTACCATTCTCCATTACTGAAGTCTCAACCAATTACGGCAGTGCTGAAAACGGTTCTGAGAGAAAAGGTGGGAAGCAGAGAGTAGAGAATATTGATGTGAGGGCTGCAATTAAAGAGCAGGTGGATGAGGTTGGTAGGGCTCTATACCTCGGGAAGTTAAAGCAAGGTTTACACATTGAGTATAATGGAAATTTAGGTTTCACACAATTCTTGGAGACTCGAAAGGAAGATTTACCCAGGTTAGCATCAGTGAAACTCAAGTCAGAGGATAAGTTGTTGACTATTGATTGGGAAGGGAAATATGACCGAGATGGAAATGGAAATGATCTTATCAGTCTTGAAAATAACTCCCTGATTGGCTCATATCTCAATGTTCCGATTGGACAAGACATCAACTGTGCAGGTTAGTTGTTCTGAACAAGCACCACATTTGCTCATGTAATTCAATTGAACCACAGAAGGGGCAGTCCACTTCTAGGACATGCTGATTGCATTTAAGCATTTTGATTTCTTCTTTATTCTGTTCACTCTCCATCATCGGTTGATATGGTTAATCTCAGTCTAGTATTTCTGTTTTTCTGTATGCTTTCTTGAAAAATTAGGGAATTTAAGATAATGGACATATTACACTTTACATGATATGTTGGATTTATGAAGAGCCTTATGATGTGCAGTCAATTGCATCCTCGTCCTCTTTCTCTTTTCTGAATCTCCATTTTCAAGCTGAAAAATTACTAGAACATGCTAAAAGTTTCAGAGCATTGGTGTCCTCACCACTGATTTGCCGTTTTGTCTGACTGTAATGGACATGATAGGTGGAAAACGAGGAGGCAATTGGCTCTCAGTTAGTCAGGGAATTACAGAGGATAATTCTGATCTGATTTCTGGTTTTGCCACTATTGGTGACGAGTTGAGTGAGTCCATTGCTTATCCCAATGAGTACTGGGAATCTGATGAATATGATGATGACGATGATGTTGGGTACATGAGACAACCTATTGAAGACGAAGTCTGGTTCATAGCTCATGAAGTTGATTACCCGAGTGACAACGAGAAGGGAATTGAGCTCAAGAGTGGGCCAGATTCACAAAAGAGGGGGCCAACTAGTGATAAAGATGAAGATGATGATGCTGATAAATCCCAATCCTCCCTGTGCAGTGAGCAATATAGTGGGCAACTTATTGGTGAAGAACTGAATTTGATATGCAGCGAACCTGTATGGCATGGTCTTGTCACAAAGCCGAATGAACTCATCATGTTAACCGATGGAAAGGTCCCGAATAGCCTCAATGGAAGACTGAGGATAGGAGACTATTGTACTGAAGATGATCAAAGAGTTTCAGTTCGATCAATTGGAGTAGGAATTACAACTGATGCTGAGATTGTCAGTGAAAATCAGCATTTGAGCTCGTTGAAAGGTAAAGCTAATCGGAATGAACTCATCAAATGGAGGAGGAGAAGCAGTGATTCTCCAAGTAGTAAAGCTTTGGGGGGTGATGACTGTGCTACTGCAGAGAGATCACTAAATCCTTCTCCTTCTCGACTTGCTAATTTTGGGTGCCCTGATAGAGACCTTGCTGAAAAGGAAGCAGATGAAGTTGGTGATGATGATGGAAGGGAAGAAAACCAGGCTGATTTGATTGAGGATGAAGAGGCAGCAGCAGTGCAAGAGCAAGTGAGACAGATCAAAACTCAAGAAGAGGAGTTCGAAACTTTTGAGCTTAAGATTGTCCACAGAAAGAATAGGCATGTATTTAACTTAGTCCATTTTTATGTTGACTCGTCTTGTCTCATAAGTTTATATATGTCAGCCACATTTGATATCCATTCTCTTATTTGTGAAGATATTATAATCCTGAAATCTTTGAGAAATTACTGGCCTCGCTTCTCCAAATGAATCTTTCGGATTTTGATGAAAGTAATTACTGGGATTAAGATAAGAGAGAAAACTAAAGCTATAACTTTCACTATGACTTTCATGGACTTATAAGCTCTCTCTTGACTCTATCATTTCTCCTTCTATTGTCTTGCTTTCATCAATCTCTTCCATGTTTGCATTAAAGTCGTCCGTAGGGATGATGAGATTAAAATTGAGCTACCATCCTTACAATGCAAGAAACCCGCTATTTCTTATGTACTACACAAGGGAAATAGGTTTTCAGTGTTCTGTTTACTTTTGGCTGCTTCATAGAAAAAGTTCTCATTTTCCTCCATGAAAAAGGTGCTGTATTGGACTATAGATGACATGTGAGATTAGCAACATTGCAAAATGCAAACCCAATGTTTCCTTGTTTCATTAGTTTCTCAAGAAGGAAACAAAAAGGGGAAGCTGCAAAAATTGTTTGATTTCTCTATCAACTAGATGGAGTTACATTTTCTTGTGCAAGGTAGTGGCCAATACTCCCTCCTGTCGATCTTGGCTAACTTCACGGCTAGTTTGATACCCCAGGATCAAATTGATGTTCCATACATTTTTGTAATTTCATTGCTTAGTTTGCCTCTGAGGGCTTGTTCCTCTTGCATCTTTGCTTTCTCTGTCAGGACTGGCTTCGAAGAGGACGAGAATTTCCATGTCATGTTAAACTCTGTGATTGCTGGGAGGTACCATGTGACTGAGCATCTAGGATCTGCTGCATTTAGTGAAGCTGTACAGGCCCATGATATCCAAACAGGGATGGATGTTTGTGTGAAGATCATAAAGAACAATAAGGACTTCTTTGATCAGAGCCTTGATGAGATAAAGCTTCTCAAGTATATTAACAGGCATGATCCAGCTGACCAATTCCACATTCTGCGACTATACGATTATTTTTACTACCGGGTAAGTGAATCTATTGTTTAATTCTGTGAATATATATTTCTTGATATATATATATTTTCTGGAAGCAGTAGGTATTTATGTGCATGTTTGAACGTGAACCATTTGAGTAGATCATTTTTCAAATTTTCGTAACTCTTTGCATTTTTCCCTGTCTGGCACTTTCATCCAATAAAAAAGGATAAGATGTCATCCCTCTGCCATTTGGAATGGGTTTCACTTTCTTTCTTCTTGCATAAAGAATTAATTGTGTACAACTAATTTAGAAAACTGATTCCATACTAGTATTAAAAACGAATCTTTTGAATTACTCTCCGACACTTGTTGGCTTACTTTTTTGTGTTTCGGATGGAAAAGAAAATTGATTAAAAACAGAAATGTTTTTTTTTTACAGTTTGTACATGAAACATGTTCTGCAGGCTATAGATGATGTTTGAAATTCTATCTATAGGATGCTTCTCTTAGCTTGACTTGTAGTTTGTCTTTTAATTGTCTTTATCTCTGTAGGAGCATTTGTTGATAGTATGTGAACTTCTTAAGGCAAACTTATATGAGTTTCACAAGTTCAACAGAGAATCAGGTGGAGAAGTTTATTTCACAATGCCGAGACTGCAGGTCTGTGTGGTCCCTAGTCTCTTCCTGCTATTGTAGCCTCAAATACCTATAAATTAATATGCCTTTTGAATTTAATGTTGCAGTCTATAACTATTCAGTGTTTGGAGGCACTTCAGTTTTTGCATGAGCTTGGGCTCATACACTCTGATCTAAAGCCTGAGAATATATTGATAAAGAGTTATAGTAGGTGTGAGGTCAAAGTCATTGACTTAGGGAGTAGCTGTTTCAGGACAGACCATCTCTGCTCTTACGTTCAGTCCCGGTCATATCGGGCCCCTGAAGTAATTCTCAGGCTTCCATATAATCAGAAGATCGATGTTTGGTCCCTTGGTTGCATACTCGCAGAACTTTGTACTGGCAATGTAAGTTTTCTTTCCTATCATTTTGTGGCAGTCAAATGTGGATTATAATCTAACTAATTGAAGTTGAAAGCTAAAATCGTAGGAAGAGTTCATGTTGAAAGATGTGGAAATTTGTCCTATTTTAGTTTTATTTCTTAAAAAAACTTATTTTTTTAAAGATATTGTTGAGATATATGATCCTACATCGATTAAATTAAGAAAACGTTGTGAGCTTATAAGAAGGTTGGGTACCGCCACCTATCAGCTTGAGCTTTTAAGTGGAAACGGGCGGGATCCCTTATGGGCTCACAACGAATTTAACATGGTATCAGAGCTAGTGGGCTCGCACCTTGCCTGACCCAAGTCTAGAATCTTGGCTCATGGTCAGTTGATATAAGCCTGAGTACGGAAGAAAATTACCAACTCGTGGCCAATTGTCCCCCTCATCTGAGACCGGAAGAAGAGTACCCGGCTCATAGACAGTTGTTAAGGGCGGGTATTTAATGGCACGTGACAAAGTGAACCATGTTGCCACGTGAGGGCGGGTGTTGAGATATACGATCCCACATCGATTAAATGAAAAAAACGTTGTGGGCTTATAAGAACGTTGGGTACCGCTACCTATCAGCTTGAGCTTTTAAGTAGAAACGGGCCGGATCCCTTATGGGCTCACAACGAATTTAACATATATTAATGCCATGATTTTGCAAAATGTTCTTGAAAATTTGATGGCAGAGGCTGAGGCCTTGGTTTTAAGAATGGAAGTTCCTATTGCATGTATCCGAAAGGCATGTAGTCCTCTGCAGTTTAATGCACGAAATGTGAAAAGATGTAAATACAAATTCCTATGCATATATGTCGATAACAAGTTTAGAGTGTGATGATTTAGTCATCTTGCTTAATGCTAGGTCCTCTTTCAAAATGATTCACTGGCAACATTACTTGCTCGGTTGATTGGAATCATTGGCCCCATTGATCAAGGAATGCTTGCCAGAGGGCGAGACACATACAAATACTTCACCAAGAACCACATGCTTTATGAACGAAATCAGGTATAAAATCAATCCCTTGTCTCTTTTTTCTTTTCTTGTTTTTGCCCTGGGAGTCTGTTTACCTTGACAAAATAGCTTGACTTTCTAGATAATTCAGTGGATAACTCTTTCCCTTTCCCCCCTTCAGGGGAGCAACAGACTGGAATATCTGATACCAAAAAGGAGCTCCCTAAGGCACCGATTAGCGATGGGAGACCAAGGTTTTGTGGAATTTGTCTCTCATCTCCTTGAGATTAACCCTGAGAAACGCCCCACTGCATTAGAGGCTCTGAAACACCCTTGGCTCTCTTATCCATATGAGCCCATATCTTCGTGAGGCACTGCAAGAATCCTCCATGGAAAGAAACCAAATTTATAAAGTGATTTCATATGCAGACTCTGCTGAGCACCTTTCTCGGTGGATCATCAATACCACACCTTATACTGAAGGGTCTTAAGGAGCTGCCCCTGATCACTACTTTGCCCCATTCCGTCCTGGCTTTCTGTTGGGGTATGTGCTTCCTGCTGACAGTTGTGGTACCCAACTTTGTGACGCTGTTTCAGTGCTTTCCTTTGCATGTAATGCCTTATCTGAGGAGGTGGTTTCGGTCCGGTTTCTCGTCTTTGTTTTCTTCCTCAATATGGGCAGAACGGGGGATCTCAAATTTTCTTGTACATGATGTTGCTGCCATTCTTTCCTAGGATTGTTTGGTAATAGCTTGTCTGTCTAGTAGTAGCTCTTTCCCCCTGAAATATCTGTTTCCTTGTGATTTTGCGCTCTCTATCGTGTGAGATCGGAGGAATGTTGGGGTTCAGGTTCTCATTTGCCAGTCGAGGAAGAGGACTGTGGACGATGTAGTTCTACGATGCATTCTGGAACATCCATCGGTTCTGCCTTTGCATTGTTCCCTTGAACCCGGTTTTGCTGTTCCTGTCGTTCTCGCTTCCTTTGATGTTATATATAACGGATTCGGGGGAAATCATTATGTGAGGGGAATACATATCTGGTTAAAGTTCTTGTTTCTACTTTACTTTCGCATCAGGGTCCTTATATCGTCAATAGATTCGTTGATCTGTCCACCGCTACTCTCTTGGGTGCTTCGTTCTAAAGTGAGATGCTCCCCTAGAGATGTATTTTTTACACTCCACAGCTTCGGTAGAGCAGATTGAGGAAGCTCCATTTGATTCGACTTGTTTGGAACGTTTTTTCTAAAATTGAACCAAGCACACACCGACGCAAATGGATGTAATAAAAAGTTCGGGTGGGGGTGGGGGGCAAAATGAAATTTTTACTAAAAGGAGGTACTGGTCTGAAAGTCCGAGGATGACATGGCTGAGCTACCGAGGGGAGGGTTCCGACGTGGACCTCGTCGGCTCATCGCAGAGCGAAGACCGGATCGGGAATAGAAGGCCGCGATCTTCCCCATGCATTGACTTAGAGATACGGCATATGTCAGCCCTACGTAAATCACAGACAAACCAGAATTCGCCACCTGTCAGTGGACCCCGCCGTATACTTCTCCTTCCTCTGTGAGTTGAAGCATCAGGCATCTACAATGGGCGCCCCGTCACTGTCTGTCACCCTCTTCTAAGTAACGTGTCCCTTTCTCCTAATTCAGTCAATTCTTCTCCGATCTGTAGCTCTCGTCTCCTGCATAAAAGCGCCAAGAGAAGACCGGAGAGATAGCTCGAGGTCTCTGTGTGTTGTGGTGTGCTGTGGTGGGGGAGACCGATGGAGAAGGCCGTGGCGGTGGCAATGTTCTTTGCTGTAGTGGCTCTGTTCTTGGCGGGTCCGGCGAGATCCGATGCGTCAGATCACCGGTACAAGGAGGGAGATGCGGTCCCTCTCTACGCTAACAAGGTCGGACCTTTTCACAATCCGAGGTGAGTTGCTCGATACTCCTGTTCCCATGCTCTTCTGTGTTCGAGACTCCGTCTCGTTTACGATTTGGCGGTAGTTTTGTGTTAAATGCTCGAGTGGGTGGTGGATGCGGCATGATTGGAGCTGGATCTCGGTCCGTTAGCTAGGATACGACCGTGCATTTTGGTAAACATCGCGCCATTTATAGATCCAGAGGACTGTAAGCATGAACTCAATTTTGAGTGGAGGATTTGTGTCCGGCTTGGTTTAAGCTAGATCTAGCTGCATGGTGAGAAATGTGGAAGTTCTGTCATTCAACTTATTTGAACCTTTGGATTACGCTATTCTACTTCTTTGTTGTGTAATATATGGAATGGGCTCGGTTCTGCTCAAGTTTGTATAGGATAATGCTCAAGAACCTCAGTTACTCAGGCTAAGTTAGTTCCTTCTGAACTTGCTAATAATATTGGTTTTTCCATTAAGTGGAATGCATGGAAGTTAGAATTGTTTGTGTATATATATAAGTTGGAGATCATTTATCGTTACATTCTGTGCTTTCTATTGATGCAAATGCATGCCCTTTGAAGTATATTGCTACCGGTTGCTGAGTGGGTTTATTGGAAGTTAGGTCAATTGAATGTTTACGTTCTATACCCAGAATAAGTTTATGGAAAGTAGATCTTGAAGAAACTCCTCTTTGCTGCTATGTTATGCTCGTCCAGGAGCTTGGTTATGCTTTTCACTGAGTGCTATTTGAAGTGATCTGATAATGTTTAAGTCTTGGTTATGCAGTGAAACATACCGCTATTTCGATCTTCCTTTCTGCATTCCAGGTCTGTATCTGCACTCTGTTTCTGTCTGCAGAACTTTTGGCTCGTGTAAGATGGACTTTGGTTTTAAGTTATGAGTAATTTCAAATTACAGGTCATATGAAGGAAAAAAAGGAGGCTCTTGGTGAAGTACTAAATGGGGACCGATTAGTTAGTGCTCCCTACAAATTGGACTTTCTAAAGGACAAGGAGTCTGAGGCCGTTTGCAAGAAAAGGCTGACCAAGGAAGAAGTTGCACGATTCAGATCTGCAGTTATCAAGGACTATTACTTTCAGATGTACTATGATGACTTACCTATTTGGGGTTTCATTGGGAAGGTTGATAAGGAAGGCAAGGATCCAAATGATTATAAGTATTTCCTGTACAAGCATATCCATTTTGATGTCTTCTACAACAAGGACCGTGTGATTGAGATCAATGCCCGAACTGATCCAAATTCGCTGGTAGATCTTACTGAGGACAAGAAAGTTGATGTTGAATTTATGTACACGGTGAAGTGGAAGGAAACATCAACTCCTTTTGAGAAGAGAATGGACAAATATTCCCAGTCATCATCTTTGCCCCATCATCTAGAGATCCACTGGTTCTCAATCATTAATTCATGTGTCACAGTTCTTCTCTTAACTGGATTTCTTGCCACAATCCTCATGCGTGTTCTCAAGAATGATTTTGTCAAGTTAGGCCCACTTCCTCTGCTACTTCTGTTATGCCTTTTCTTGTAGGAGCAATGTGTCAATTTGGTTTTGGTTAACCAACTGCCTTGTTTCATGTCTAAAGGTATGCTCATGATGAGGAATCAGCTGAAGATCAAGAGGAGACTGGATGGAAGTACATTCATGGGGACGTATTTAGGTACCCCAAGTACAAGTCTCTGTTTGCTGCTGCGCTGGGTTCTGGTACCCAGCTGTTTACCCTGTGAGTATTGACAGTCTGCATTTGTTCTGAAGCATCTGTTCTATTTTAGGAAGTAACACAAGCTTCACATTTCATGGGGTTTGATCATGACTGGGTGCTTATATTTTGCAGAACTGTGTTCATCTTTATATTGGCATTGGTTGGCGTGTTTTACCCCTATAACCGAGGGGCTCTTTTTACTGCACTGGTTGTAATTTACGCGCTCACATCAGGAATTGCTGGCTATACTTCTGCCTCCTTTTACTGTCAATTAGAAGGAACAAACTGGGTATGTGATAATGATTTCCGACATCCATTGGAATATCTCGTCCATGTTTACCAACTGGATGTTCAATGTTGTGGTGTGACAGGTTAGGAATCTTCTATTGACAGGATGCCTTTTCTGTGGCCCCTTATTTCTGACATTCTGCTTCTTGAACACTGTGGCCATTGTCTACACTGCAACTGCTGCTCTTCCTTTTGGCACAATCTTAGTGATAGTTCTGATATGGACCCTTGTTACATCTCCTTTGCTGGTGCTGGGCGGGATTGCTGGGAAGAATAGCAAGGCTGAGTTCCAAGCACCCTGCCGCACCACTAAATATCCAAGAGAAATCCCACCATTGCCATGGTACAGGGGGACAATTCCTCAAATGGCAATGGCAGGGTTTCTTCCATTCAGTGCCATATACATTGAACTCTACTACATATTTGCCAGTGTCTGGGGTCACAGGATCTATACCATTTACAGCATCCTCTTTATCGTGTTCATCATTCTCTTGATAGTCACTGCTTTCATCACTGTGGCCCTGACTTACTTCCAACTCACTGCAGAGGATCATGAATGGTGGTGGAGGTATGTATTTTGATGGAATAGTTCTTACTTGTGGCTGAACTTCTCATTGATGGAATTATTGTTGCATTCTTTTCCATTTATCCGTACCATCAAACTGTTTTTTCCTCAAGGTTTCCTACTATGGAGCGGATGAACGCATTGTCCTGTCACACAGTCTTCAACATTAGTCAGATATTTGTGTATATAAATGTGACACTGGTATTGTGATTCCCTGTTTTACTTTGGGAAAGGATTTGATAACTGGAGCCGTACCTATCCTAGTAGCTCAAGATGATTTGTCCAGAGAGTTGCATAGAATGAATTTGTATTGAATGAAGTGTTGTCTAATAAAAACATCTTTCTCGACCATTCAAAAACTTATGCGATTTTTTCCACTTTTGCATATTAATTCAATGCTGACGACTCCTTTCTTTTTCTCCCCTTTCTGCCAGATCTTTCCTCTGTGGTGCATCAACCGGCTTATTTATCTACGCGTATTGCCTCTACTACTACTATGCGCGCTCCGATATGTCCGGGTTTATGCAGACCTCGTTTTTCTTTGGCTACATGGCATGCATCTGCTATGGCTTCTTCCTCATGCTTGGGACTGTCGGTTTTCGTGCTGCCCTCCTATTTGTCCGCCACATATATGGGTCCATCAAGTGCGAGTAAGGGGTAGCCACCATATACAAGAAGTTACACTTTTGTTCCTATTATTCCCTTCATTCATCTGTCAAGTGTAGAGAAGCTTTCACGGTAGTGCCTTCTCTTGTAACGAGAAAAGCAGAAGCTGAGGCTTTCCTTTCACCGCCTGCTTCTCAAGCTACGATATCACCTGACTATTCAAAAGAGCAGAGAGACTATGACTATTCATTCAGGTTCCTTTCAATACCAAGTTCTCTCTTTATCCCCTACTCTCATAATCGTTAAATACACAAGACAGATTCTGTAGACTCTGTTCTCTAAAACATGTCAGCCATGGATTGCCATAGACAGAATAATCCATCTGGAACTTACTCCATCATAAGTTGCCTTCACCCGGAGATGGTGTTGGCATGTGGTTTCATCTTATCTGTTCATTTCATTTTCTCCTGCAAATAGACATATGCTTGATTCTGGTCACCTCTTTCTCCCGGCCAAGCTTGGCCCAGTGTTAGCCGGGCCCGGCCTAACAAAGGGCCAGGCATGTATGTCTACACATACCAAGAACCGGTTAGCTGCTTCTCAGCTTAGAAATAAAACCATACTACCTTCAAGAAATAGGCTCGCCATCAGGTTAGGCCATCTCTGGGTACTTGCAATTCATGGGCGCGGTTCCAAGTCATGTAGCAGTGGAAGATTTAATGAAACCAAAAGTAAAGCACTTTTTTTGGGTCCCAGGCAATACGGTCGTGTTATACGCTTAAAAGTGCTCCATGTCTTTGCTGAGCATGTTTATGGGTCATCGGGACCGTTATGGCGCTCGTTGTTATGTCACGATGGATGATGGTGATGGTGACGCTTGTCTTCCTAATCGCCATGGGTAAATCGTACCAATTATGGGATATTTCTTGATTGTTCCGATAATCAATTTTCGTATGATGAAGCCCGTCCCGACCCTCGGTAGTTGGTTGGTCAAACATCTGATCAATCTCATGCTCGGGTGGATAAAGTAGGTTTAAATCACAAAAGTAACCTTCTAACAAGTGAGATTTTTGTCCCCAAAAAATGGATTTCCTTTAATTGTTCGTTGCCGGAAATGGCGGCTACAATGGATGATGGTGATGACGCTGATCATTACATTTGATTACTTGAGAGCAAGTGGGGATGAAGAAATACGTGCGTAAATTTTCCGATTCTCGATTAGAAAATGATTTATTACATCATCATATACCATTTCTTAAATTGAATTTCGCAGCTGGTCATTATTAGCTTTTGGAAGAGGCAGGGAAGCTTTCGATTCTCTCAGATCATCTAAGATCTGGTGCTTTGACTTTCCATCGCACCAGAGAAATCGTCCCCATCCTAAAGTTACCCTCCCTCCCTCCACTCACATGCTCTGTTTCCCCTTCCCGCTTGTTCGGTTCCCGCACGAGCTACGGTCTCCAACTACACCGACCGGGTCGATCATATATTTCATCGAACATCTGAAAATTCATACCCGGTCTTATCAATCAGTACCTTGTCATTCGATTCATCCCACTGTTTGTATGAAAGTACGAAATCGTTGCGGCCGCATGGTCTTAGTTACCCCGAGTTACCAACCCCCAGAGTTTGCAGAGTAATTCCAGTGCACCCCTACGTATACTTCTTTGCACAGTCTTCTTACCTGAAATTCTGGTTTCGACCTTCCTCGTCGTCGGCCTGGGTGTAATTCTTAGCCGAACTGAAACCCAGAAAGGGAAATAAAGGGTGACGAGAACCCGTTATTTTTATCGTAATTAGAATTATGGCCTTCTATTTTCAAGTCAAGAAGACGCGGCCCTTTGTCTGCTTAGAATGATAGGGACCAGACTGAAGCTAACCCTACTTTAATGAAAGGAGCAGGCAATGGATCAAAAGATGCCGATTCAAAGGGGACCCAGTATCTCAGTTGATGATTAGGGCTTGTGGGCTCACTTTTGCTGCTTCTTCTTCTTCTTCTTCTTCTTCGCATTCTCCTTCTCATCCCCTCTCATATATATATATATATATATGTATATAGGTCTTGTTCTTGGGAGATTCCGATAATAAATACATAAATTTTGAATTATAGCGGAAATTTATGTACCTAAAAGGATAAGAGAAAGAGGAGAAACAGATATAAAGAGTTGCACATGATGATATAATGTCACAGATTGAATATCTTGGAATTCATTAATTAGTGTGAGAGGAGGAAAACAGCATAAGGAGTCCACACTCTCTCTTGCATATGCTCTACCTGTAAACCTTTCATTTCCTTGCAAAGTATGGGTTAATCCTTATGATGAAGAAGTTTTGGTATGGTGGCACCGTAGTAAACTTAACAACTAAGCTCTCATCTTTCCCTTTATGCTTCTTTTTCTCATTAAATTATTGTCTTTTTTTCCTTTTACTGTCTTACCCCTAAAAGTTTCCTTTTTGTTCACTTTCATCTTCTTTTCTAGTCTGCTGGCCTCGAATGCTTTGAATTGAACCAAAAGAAAGAAATCATGGCAACTTTGTATCTTCTCATGCATCCCTACGATGACTCACAAGCATGTCACCTCGAACAGATTCGCGATCCGAGTGACGTTGCAGCCGTACACTTTTTTCCCTAGAGACTATTATATATGAGTCATCTCTTTTATCTCATATCATAGAAAGCTTAAGACCGAATACTTACAACCTTAGTTACTACAGAGGGTATATGCAACGAATGGATCGCGGTCACAACACGACATTGAACAAGGAGATGTACAGTTGATATGAAAGGTTCTTTAATTTCCATTTTTTAATGGGAGCTTCAGGGAATTCCATTCACGCGTCCATGCATATGCCACACATGCACTTTAATTTGGTTGGGTATATTTGTCTTCAAAAGCTGAGATGATCCACCAGCTACCTCCATTGTTGAGGTAATATGGACTCACATGGCTATCACACACACACACTGCACACACACGCATAAGGGTTTCCTTTTCCATTCTTTCTCATTTTCTTTGACATGCACCAGCTCTGCGTGCTCAATAGTTATTAGTTCACTGGACTCAAACTCATTAATTCATGTTCACAATGGACCGACCCTTCTAAGACATGTAAAACTCTACCAATTGTGGTCTTTTCTCGCTTATATATTACTCGAATTTGATACCTTATTCAGAGGAATGGGACACTGAATTATTGAGAGGAAAAGGAACTGCCATGCAGAGGAAAAGGATAAAGAGAAAAGTGACCAAAAGATCAGAAAGATGAAAGTGGAGGAGAAAGGAACCGAACCCACGCTCCCATGTCCGACTGGATGATTTTGTATCCATAATATTTTATATATATATATATATATATATATATACACATACCTTCACGGCCATCTTCTTTGGCCAACTACTATAGCCTCCAAAATGCCTTGCTTTTGTATTATAATAAAAATGTGTCTGGAATTGGATGTATATATATACGCATATAGAAAGACAGCATAGATGAATTGCGAGTGTGACACAGTCGACTTGTTGAGTGGTAAGAATTTTCCGAATCAAGAATCTTCTCGAGGACGGGCTGTTATTCGGATTCTGCAAATCATGATTAATCCGTTGGCTTTATGCCCATTAAGGAATTAACCACGCCTGGACGCTTGTGCTCATCCCGATCGTTAGTTAGTGCATGTCTCTAGCACATGTGTGTATGCTATGATCACCCGACCGCGGATTTGATGTTGTCCTTCGTAGGAGATGTCTCGTATATGTTGTCTTTGAAATCTCTCTCTTGATCGAGCAGTCCCACTTGCCCACGATCTTGGTTTCATCCTCTTTTCGATCAAATCGGTCCTGTGCCATGATGCACTTACTCATCATCGCGACAGGGTGTCGGATGAATTAATGAGATCGTACAAAGGCTATTATAGATTATCCCCGATGGCGTGTACTGAAGAAGCGATTCCGCATTAGAAGCATATCATTTCAACGCTACTGAATCAAAATGATTGAGATCGAGGGGGCAAAAAAAGCAGAAACCCTACGTGCTCTCGATCGACATCCCACAGCCACTAGCCATAATTGTGAGTTCAGCAAAATGACACTGTGAAGAAGTGCAATTTGCGGATTGGGAAGTTGTTGTGCTCACGAGGAATAGGCGTAGATTTCTTAATATCTATAAATTTAATGGTTTAATTTGTAAAGTAATTTAACTTATTAAAAGAAAAAAATTATCTCAATCGTAAATAGAGATATTCTCTATGTACAATATTCGACCTGACTAATTAATTGGAAAAATAATTTAAATAATTGCCTTAACCTATCCATATTGGAACTACGGGAACACCTTGGCAACTATAAGTCTCACGTATATACATATAATAGCCATTTATCCATATATATCAACTAAAAAAGCAAATCAAATTTTGAGGTAATTTTTTTTAAAATAAAAATAATAGAGAAATAAATCACTTGTTTTTTGCCCTTGTATTATCAGTACAATTTTTTTCATTTAACAGCAGCAGTGAATTAAAAAAAATAGGAAGAATGATATACGATGTACGTAGAAATTTCATTGTTAATAAGAATTAGATTTTAAAATTTTAGAATTTTTGTCAATAATTAGAGGTGGCAAAAACTAGCATGACACAAAAGCACTGTCCGAGCATGGCACGAAAAATCTATGCCTAGGGCATTGTTTTCGAACCGTGCTAGCACGGTATCAAAAAAATCGTGTAAGCCCGAAAATATAAAAATATATTTTATAATAAAAAGAAAATTATGATAAAATGTTTAAAAAATAATTAATTATATACATATAATCTTATTTTAATAGTTATTTGAATATTTTATTTAAATTAATATAAATTTTAGATTAATTAATTAATTATATAATAAAAATTAAAATATAAGTTACTTAAATTTATTTTAAAAAATGATTAGTTGTATATTTCGTGCTTGTGTCGGCATTTTCGAACCACCTTATTTTTTTAGTGTCATGCTGGCATGACCCAATTATATATTCATGTCATACCGACACGACCCAAAAATCTCTTGCTAGCGTGAATTGCCAGCTCTATCAATAATAGTATCATTTTACTGGATCTCATATAATCGTATTAATACGGTATAGAAGTAGGAATGTCAACAGGCTGGGTTGGCGAGTGATCTGGCCCGCCCTGCCTGACCCAAGACCCGCAATGCCCCACGCGGTACTGGTCGGACCATAATTACTTTAAATTTAAAAAGTTAGATAAATTTTTATGATAGTAACACCAAAACAAGCGCATAATATTTATTTGTCAATACAAATACAAATCTTTTCAATCTAAACTAGGTTCAAAATGAATAATATAAATTTAGAAATCCTAGAAGAGGGATTGATGGAGGAAAAGTAAAATACAGTGTACAACAAGAAATTAGGAATATCATAAAATAATAATAATAATAATAACAAAACTATATAATAATGAACGAGGCAGGGTGTGACAACGAGGTGGCATGCGCCCGACTTGGCCTGGCCGGGTCATGGGATCGGGCCATGACCCGACATGTCCTAGTGCGCGCGGGGTCGGGCATTTTTCTGCCATCCCTATTCAGAAGGGAACAGAGTGAGGAGGAAATTTGGACGGCAAGGATGGGATTGTCGTCTCCGTAAGAAAGATATGGGAACGTGAGGTGCCTCCACCCTTTCCACTTCCCTAATGGCTTCTTCATCAGTCAGATTGAGCTAGTGGGGGAGAAGACAATAATGCCATGCTCCACGGAGAAGAACAAAGTATTTAATCATCATGTTAATTATATATATATATATATATGTGTGTGTGTGTGTAATTATCAATAATTAATATACTTCTAATCACATACCAAAAAAACTTGAAAAAAAAATTATACAATTTCTCATTTGTTTTTCACTCTATTGAGAAAACAATGATAGTATATGGCCTTCCATATTCAATCCGGCAGTAATTACAAAAAAATTTACTTTCATATACAAATATTATTATCGTATTATATTCGATTTATGATTTAGAAAAGTTAAAAAATAGAAAATTTATACCACCATGTGTATCTTTTTTTTTGTTGGGGGGTGTAAAAGGCAAGTGGATGCATTTGGTACGAAAATGACAATCGAAACTTCTGAACTATGATTATCGTGAAAAGAAAAAGCCAACGGAGTGAGGCTTCGTGAGACGAGTGCGGAAGAGGAGAAGAGGGCGGAGGTGGTGCTTCGCTGCGGGCCAGACCAGGGGGACCGCCCGTGCTTCTTCTTTAATCCTGCCGTAGGGAAAGCCGCGGCGTCCTTCGGTCTGGTCGCGCTCCTTGATACTGACAGCTGGACGTCCCTCCTCGTGGGCCCCACTGTCCCGAAGATTGTCCCTCGTATACAGTAAGAAATAATTTTTGTAAATTAAAAGAATTGAAGAGGAAAACATTTAATCAGTGGAAAGGTGAAAAAATTAAACCGAAAAAGGCTCTAATTCTCATATAAATCTAAATGATGGAGAAGATAGATTTTTCAGTAAAATTGAAAAATCCTCCATGATTATTCCTGAAATTAATATTAAGCAAAAAAAAAATACCCAAATTTTTATGGAGAAAAGCAAACTTGTTTCTTATAATTCCCCGAAATTTCGTTTACTATCAATAAAATAACAGTTGAATCTAGAATCGGCAAATCGGACCAACATGGAATTTTCAAGTCATGCTAGCATGGCTTACCATCTCAGGCGGCTCGAAAATGCTGGCACGAACACAAATATTTCATACTTCAAGTGGTCAAAATCGGACACAAATCATATAAATAAATTTTTATGATATAATTAATTGATTAATCTAAAATTTATAGTAATTTAAATAAAATAGTAAAATAACTATTAAAATATAATTATACATGTATAATTAATATTTTAAAAAAATTCATAATTTAATTTTATCGTAAATTTATTTTCACACTTTTTAGGCAGACACGATTTTTTTGAGCCATACTGGCATGAAAACACCGGCCAATGCATGGTCTTTCGTGCCATACCCAGGTCATGCCAAATGTTGTCACCTCTACTTGAATCCATTTAAATACAATATGTTCCTACAGGCATATATAATTTGCATGTCGAGTCGACACGAATTCTTATGGATATTGATTTTAAGGGACAAGGATGCATCCACGTAATTAGTGGGGGCATGGGGGAAGGGATTGAGCATTTGATTAATTGTAGAACAAATGCAACACGACACCTAAGTTCTAATGTACATGTTCTGCACGGAATCTCTGCGACAAATTAGATACGTCCAAGGGACAAAGAACAAGCAATAATTCAATCATTATTTTCTTTTATCACTAATTACTGTCGGGTAGACGGAATTTTTAACGGTTTAAATTGCCGTGTGTCTCGNTCATTATTTTCTTTTATCACTAATTACTGTCGGCCAGACGGAATTTTTAATGGTTTTAAATTGCCATGTGTCTCAAGAGCTCGATATCTCTTCCATTTAAGCAAAATCTTGAATTCGAATTTGATTCGAGAGAGGTCCAANGATATCTCTTCCATTTAAGCAAAATCTTGAATTGGAATTTGATTCGAGAGAGGTTCAGAACTCTTTAGGAAACCAAACCGACATAGGATTTGGATCTGTCAATCTCTGCAGTTTCTTGGTCTTGGATTTTCATGGTACGTATACATGCCTCGATCGTATATAACAACTTATACTTATAATTAGGGCAATACATATCTGCTGGAGGGGAGGACAGGGACAATGACATCTGTCTACTCATGATGAAATTATATCAAGGCAACGAACGGATGGATGTACATACCCATCAATGTTCATTCACCCCCAGCATTCATAGATCTAATAAATCAACGGATTTCCCCTTTTTCTTTTTAAAAAAGTACAATCTTGATTCAATCTTGTGTTTGGTGATCTAATTTATTAGGACAACAAGTACATAAGAGGTAAAGAAAAAGTTAAGGCTGCTATGATATAGATATATATATATATATATATCGTTTTCGTATATGCATGTGCGTATATTATATGCAAAATTGATTATGAACATATAGAGGACGAGGATAGTTAATTGATTGATGGCGGGGGGGTGGAGAAATGATGATGGGAATAGGATTCTCTAACACATGCATGCAGGCCGCTGGACACAAGAGCATACTGTCCTTTGGCAATCATCTCCCCCAGTTGTGCTCTTTGCTCCTGAGTCCTTACATTATTGCTGCTTTGATTTGTTGAACTCCACTGCTATAATTACAAAACATCACTATATTGCCTACCTGCCTGCCGGTGCGCCTCATTTCACCTGAATTCTGGATCATACATATATATTATCGATTCGTAAGGCTTGAACTTGGCCGACCCAGACTGGAAACTAGCCGATTGATTCATTTGATGATTGAGTAAACCTAGCTTCTTGTTAATTTACTACTGTATCGTCTCATGCTGATCGTGCACAAATGAGATACGAGAAACCCTAGAAAGCCCTAAGTGTTTCGAAACTCGTCCTATCAATTACCAACCAGCTAACCGCATCGAATGCGTCCTCAGATCTTATGTGGTTAAAAATCATGCGAATGCAGACCCACAAGTCTAATTACCCAATCGATTTCCAAAAGGCAATAATGAATATATTCCAGCCGGCACCGATTCAATCCATCGATCATGAGAGGGTAAAGAGAAAAAAACCCTCATAAACACCCGCGATGCGCGCTATCTATGTTTTGATCAGGAACATTAACAGATTTTGATTTTGATCAACTGATAATAATGTACATCGAGCCACATGAACTCGGATTTTCATGTACAGCGGGATCCTTCATGAATGTCATGGCATATACAGATCAAATTATCACGATCTCCTGTAGATCGATCATTCGTACGTGCCTGTATGCCTTCAAAGAATTTATATGATGCCATCGCGGTATAAGAATTATCCGACAACCAGTAGAAGAGTGGATCATGAATATAAATTATGTTCGAGTCCGATCGATTCAATAAGGGGTCAAAACATTGCCAACAACCAAAAATGAAAAATTAATAATTTTTTCAATCATGTTCGTGTACTGTGTATCATACTACGAAGGTGTGGGTTGACATCATAGTTTTTAAAAACTAGTTCAACTGGGAATTAGGCAGCCACCCGATGTGGTTTACTTGATTAACTCAAATGCACTTTAAATCTGATCATATCCATCTAAACCGACCTGTTTCTAGTTCAACCACCAAACACAATTGAACCGATAGTCAAATCGGGTGAATTAAAAATTATTTTAAAAAGAAAAAAACCTAATAAATTCTAGTATCCATTTAAAAAAACAACATTGATGTTATATTTTATTTTTATTAGAGTTAAATTTATATTTTTTTGTTGAACATAGATATTGTGATAGATATTTTAAAATATGAAATTATAAAATTGTATTCAATATATTGTATTTTAACTTATAATTATTAATTATATATTATTATAATTATTTATTAAATATACGGTTCGGTTTATTGAACTCACAATTTGATCTATAAACCCATAAACCCATACTTCGATCGGTTTTTAGTCTGATCCGGTTTTAAAAACTATGGTTGGCATTTATTATTGTAGGCATGTTTAATAGATCAAATTAACGATGAGGAACTGGTTTTTGGTTATTGCTTCTGTTTTGGTCTGACCGCTGTGCCCCTGAGACCGACCTGGCATCCTCACGTTCGCCTTTTGTGAAAAGCTGCTTTGACACACGATAAATTAGGTGTCCGTGCGGACATGGCGAGAGGGGTATTTCGGTCAATAATGACTACTACACCTGTATGTGTGAAGGAGGTGATTTCGGCTTATGCCAAGAAATTCGATGAATACGAAGTACATCTGATCACCCGGTGAAAAATACTGTATCCTCCTGGGGGGTGAAAAAACGTGTTCGCTCAGTGATCCAAATGTACGNATTGTAGGCATGTTTAATAGATCAAATTAACGATGAGGAACTGGTTTTTGGTTATTGCTTCTGTTTTGGTCTGACCGCTGTGCCCCTGAGACCGACCTGGCATCCTCACGTTCGCCTTTTGTGAAAAGCTGCTTTGACACACGATAAATTAGGTGTCCGTGCGGACATGGCGAGAGGGGTATTTCGGTCAATAATGACTACTACACCTGTATGTGTGAAGGAGGTGATTTCGGCTTATGCCAAGAAATTCGATGAATACGAAGTACATCTGATCACCCGGTGAAAAATACTGTATCCTCCTGGGGGGTGAAAAAACGTGTTCGCTCAGTGATCCAAATGTACGTTTTAAGGATTGGTTGGATTTATAAATGCTCATTAGAGAAAAAAGGAGTTTGGTATAATGATATTGTTCTCAACTTAACAACTAAAATACTGTAAATTTGATCTTTATCGTAAAAATTTTCCTCTTCCTCGATCCCTTCATGGGTTCATATATCTCCTATATAATTGAAAAATAAAAATTCAAAAAGAGACATTGCTTTTTTGGTTGTGTGCATAAGAAGTTAATGAAACTTTTCTTTGGTTATATTTGTCATTTAAAATATTGTGTGTGTGTATATATATGTGTATGAATGCTGCATGCAACCGTATACACACATACATTCAATATATATGTGTGTGTGTCTATATTGCATAAGATTAGTTACTGTGAAGGGGGACCGAGTGAAGTGAACTGTATCGGCTTTGTTTTATGCCTACGGGGATGTCTTCCATGTATTGCATGATGCCTTCTGTGGCCCCGCTCCATCTGCACTGTTGCATCAACGTTCTGGTCAATTTGATTGGGTCTCATCCCCAAGCCAACACTCTCTCTCCCTCAATTGATGAATATTTGTGAGTTGATATGATTTTATATCTCTTATTTTTAAATAAGACTTCATATTCAAATATTACAAGTGGAGAAAGTTCCTAATAAGTTTGTTCAACTTAAATTTAAATTAATCGGGACTGACATGCTAATCGAGATAGCTAAGAGCTCCTCCTCCTATTCATGTGAGGACCCGATGTGGTTCAGTTTAACTAATGGAGTAAATTCGTGAATAAAAAAGATTCATTCTCTATAAGAGCTAATTCAGTTCGAGTTTGAATTATTAGTGCATATCAGACTAGAAAAACAAGAATGGTTATTACAATTATGAAACCAATAACTATATATATATATATATGTGAAAGCTTATAAAGCTAATGAATCATGAGAAAACCCAAACACATCTCCCTCTCACCTCCCCCATCCCCCCAAAAAGAAAAAAAAAACTCATTCTTTTCCTTCTCTCTACGGGCTTCCAAACCCATCTCTCTCTTATCCCCGTCTCCACCCTCTTTAGTGTTTGTTCCTTCAGACAACATACATAGATCAACAGTGTAACAACACAAAAGCAGAGAGATTGCTTTTGCTTCTTCTTAGCTTTGCGTCCACAAAGCTTACAAATTTTGTACCAGAGAGACACATCCATGCTTGAAAATACCAATCGTCTTCCTTGCTCAGTCAATCCTCCTCCTGAGCAATTCGCTTGCTCAGAGGACAATGGAGCAAATTCCAACACCAACAAGAGGAAAAGAAGACCAGCTGGAACTCCAGGTAGGTGCATACATACATGTATCTATACGTACATATGCACAACACCTGCGTATGATGTTTTGTTTCCGATGAGCAGATCCGGATGCGGAGGTGATCTCCCTGTCGCCGAAGACCCTGCTGGAGTCAGACCGGTACGTGTGCGAGATCTGCAACCAGGGTTTCCAGAGGGACCAGAACCTGCAGATGCACCGGAGGCGGCACAAGGTCCCGTGGAAGCTGCTGAAGAGGGAGACCCCCGTGGCCAAGAAGAGGGTGTTTGTGTGCCCGGAGCCGAGCTGCCTCCACCACGACCCCTGCCACGCGCTCGGGGACCTCGTCGGGATCAAGAAGCACTACCGGCGGAAGCACAGCAACCACAAGCAATGGGTGTGCGAGAAGTGCTCCAAGGCCTACGCCGTCCAGTCCGACTACAAGGCCCACCTCAAGACCTGCGGGACCCGTGGACACTCCTGCGACTGCGGCCGCGTCTTCTCGAGGTATCACGCATACACATATTCTCCAAGTCTCATCGAATCTCTTCTGTACGCTGCTCTTACAACATCTCCGTGCTCCCTAAACTTCTCTTAATTAAGTGAAACCCTACCCTTTCGGGAATGGTATTGGGTCTCTGCCTCGAATCGTGAACGACATTCGGACATTCTTTAATTATTCGGAGTGTTTGAAATCCGCCTTTCTAGGAGAAGAGAAAGATCCGATTTAATTATTTGATTTCAAAATTGGCCTTTTTGAAGAGTAATATATTATATATACATATATATAGATAGGTAGATCATCATGGGTATCCATTGTTTCCTGCACCCCTCTCTCTTTCTCTCTCGAACTTTGAGGAGTTCTAGAGTTAATTAACAGCTGTTTTTACATAATCTCAAGGCCCAAATCCAAACATTTTGAGGGCACACTCAACCCTTTTTCTTCTTCAATTTACACATATCATAAAAATTTTAAATCATAATCTATACATAAAATATTCAACCAACAATCAAAGCACCTTGAATAATTATCTTACTATTTTATCCAAATGGATCTCTCCTTTTTTTTTTAGTGGAAAATGGAAAAGAGGAAAGTGGGAAGTCAGAGAGGAAAAGGGTATCCTGAGCATAGGTGTCTATATAAATTGACTGATGGAACGTTAATCCCATACTTTAATTAACCACTGTTCACGGCCGGTGCGCACAGAATACTCACGGCTCCCGAAGATTCGATTTCCATGGATTTATGTTACGTCCCTTTTATCGATATTCCTGTCTTTTTAGTATTTCTCTGGACGACCAAAATACCCAAAATATGAACGTATTCATCGGTGATATTGTGGGCTGCTGCCGTTGCTTCTCTCTGTCTCTGTTGTATAATATATTTTCAATGATTGGATATCGGTTTTGTGACTAGCATGACATAGATACATTCTCCGGTATCCTTAATATATTTCTCACATACTGCTTCCGAAATGATCGATAGGGCAATCCGAAATTCGAAACTTCCTGTTTTTCTATGTATAGCTGTGCAAGAGCTACTGCAAAGTTTCGCGATTACGAGTTGGATACTGAGATTGCTGTTGTTCCTGGTAAATTTTCGAGCTAGGTAGAGTGAGGATGTAT
Organism: Sonneratia caseolaris; assembly: GCA_900006705.1. NCBI lineage: Eukaryota > Viridiplantae > Streptophyta > Magnoliopsida > Myrtales > Lythraceae > Sonneratia > Sonneratia caseolaris. The sequence goes on along the minus strand of CXYZ01003529.1, from coordinate 897,975 downwards.
ATGAAAATAAAGATTGTTTCCCTTCCATATCAGATCAAGTGATTGTATATCAGTCAGTAGCTGCTTCTCAAAACGTATGTTTAAGTCACGAGCCACTGATCTAAGCGTTTTAAAATCTTCTTTGAGATTGAAACAGCCTTTTTTCTAAGCTAGCTTTTGGACATTGTATGGTCCGTCAGAAGTTTTATTTTTGGCTTGATTCATTATCATGAGATGATTGACTCCATTTTTCTTTCACATGTCATCTCGAACTTATTAACTGAATAGGGTGGAAAGCTTCATCGAACATCAGGATATGTGCAACATGAGCCGTCTGAGATGCGAGAAACAGGCCCTGCAGCCTGCCTGCCTGTCACGGACCGCCTCGAGCCCAAGCCCTTCCAGTGACACAAACTTTAGCACGGCTCCTTGGCCCCCTCCAGCACCAGCTTGTTACTTGAACACGTTGTTCCCAAAGCCAAGAGAATCCATGTTCTTACCGAGCCCCACAGCCGTGGACAGTTCCCCCAAGAATAACGTCAGTAATAACATTAACAACAGCGGGAAGCAGTATCACAACCTGGAGCTTCAGCTCTCGACCGCTTCAAACCCTATAGATGTCTCAGTCTCCATCGAGAGAGATGACAATCACTCAACCCAGTTGCAGCTCTCAATCGGATCATCCGATATTGGTAAGTGACATGTATAGAATTAATGTGCCCACTTTTCTTTCTTGTCTGTGTGTGCTAGCAATTAATTTTTTACCTATCTTTTTAGAGCACTGCGGGGATACACTCCATAAGCTTTTCACTACTCACTATGGTTGTCGGGTAACTTTTGTAATGGAGTCGTATGACTTCTAACCGTGGCGTACACTGTAACTTTATTGACACTTTTTACTTAGTTATCATTGAGCTAGAGAAAACTAATAGGCCAAACGAGTTGGTTGGGGGAATCTCGAAAGGCTAGGGGAATCGAAACAAGGGCGAGCCCCAGGACAAGACCTTTGTCTCGATTCCCCAGTGACCATTTAGAGATTATGACATGCGGAGCCTCCTATTGAAAAGAACAATTGAATCGTGTTACAAGAATATCTGAGATGAGGCGTTTAACTTCTTGGGAATGCTGTAGGTCGAAATTCTCCAAGAGATCAGAGCGAGAGCAATGAGAAACCTATCACGAGCACATCGAGCATCAAAGAACAAGCACGAGAGCAGCTGAGATTGGTGATGGCAGAGAAGACATTCGCAGAGGAAGCAAGGCGGCAGGCGAGGAGGCAGATCGAACTGGCTGAGCGGGAATTCGCAAATGCAAAGAGAATAAGGCAGCAAGCGCAGGGTGAGCTCAATAGGGCACTGGCCCAAAAAGACCAAGCCACCAAACAAGTGAATTCCACCATGCTCCAAATAACTTGCCATACGTGTAAGCAGCAATTTCAGGCTAGGGCAGCAACTGCACTGCCGCTGCCGCCACCTCCTCCTCCACCACCTGATGAGAACTCGCTTGTCTTGAGCTACAATAACATGTCATCGGCTGGAACTACTGAAGGGGAAACTGAGAAGATCGATTGAGCTAATTAAGAACAAACGTATACCGTACTAGATATTTGTCTCTTGCTTCTTTGTTCCGATGTAAATGCTAAATCTTTAATTCTTCCTCATGTTTTTGTGAATAAGATACCCACAGAGAGAGAGAGAGAGAGAGAGAGAGAGAGAGAGAGAGAGAGAGAGAGAGAGAGCTATTGGTGGTGGCAAAAGTACCATAGGAAGCTTCATGGGAGTGGCTTAGATTTGCAGTCTTCTGTTTGGTGTATTGATTCTTAAATTGGTTTGGTAAGTAAGGTTGTCACCAATAAATACATCAATCACTTCTTTTGGTTATTAATAAAGTGGGTTTACCTTGTCATTTCTCTAGTTTATCTCTAATTTGCTTCTCCTCGTTTACCAAAATAATTGGCCGAGATGATTTCAGTGCATCTAAACTCTTGGATTCTTCAAGTCTTGTGAGAATCGAAAATTTTTCAAGGGAGATGGTCCCCAAAATGTTAGAAATTGCACCATGTGTGTAGAAGCCTTGAAACGCGTTGTAAACTCCACCATCTAAAGCATGTTGAATTGAGTACTGAACCGAACCGAACCCTAATCGTATGGTTGGAGTCGAGGGGAATCAAATGCATTCATTAGTTGGAACTAGAAATGATATTTCAAATGGGCACATATATACACATTGGCTGTCATGTTCCACCCACATCATACTTTCAACAGGACACGCAGAAGCATCATTAGCTTAGCCTACCTTCCTTGTGGGTGGGTGTCTCTCATTGAACGAGTAGAGGAAACTACTCATGATTTTCTCTCTGTGAACTCATCTTTTGGTGGATTAGGCTTATTTCTCCTTTCTCTTTGGATCACGCATGCAATCAACGGATGTCCCTTTCGGCTGAAGAAGCCAATAATTTTGATTATCTATTTCTTCGTTTAAATATCTATAAGTTTATAAATAAATTGTTACTATAATTTTGACTGACAATCATATCTATCTATCTCGACATTTTACCCTTATTTCCTTACTTTATTTAAATTTTATTCACCTCTTCTTTTAATTATATTTTAAAATTAGATGCCTCTTATATATAGATAGAAAAAAATGATAATTGTAAAAATTTCACAATTAGTTTAAGTAAGAATCTAATACATTTATGATTACAATGATAAGTGATGATAACTAATCAAATAATTAAAAAAAAACAGAGGAAAGATGGAGGAATAGGGAAGGGGAGAGAATCAACATCAACATCCCCATCACCATCAACAGACATGGTCAGGCTGTGAAGAAGTGGGGAGAGGGAGAGAGAAAGATTGAAAGGGGCAGGACAGTGGCATCTTTAATGTCAAAGAGGGACGCCATGTTTTTCAGTGCCAAAGCTTTCATGGTTTTGAATGTCTCATCAGACGGCTGTAGTAGAGATGGAGAGAGAGAGAGAGAGAGAGAGAATTGGGGGCTCAAACTCAAACAATGCGGACGCAGACAAAAGGACTCCCTTCCAAAATCTCTTTAACCTTTTCCCTTCCATGAGAGAATCAGTGGGACTGTCTTCTTCTGCTGATCTCTTTCTCCCAACTATTCGTTTTTGCTTTCTTACCATTTAAGCTCTGGAGAGCCCTAATGGATCTAGCTAGGTCCATGCAAGATTGATCCACTAAGATGGCAAAATTATCAGTCATGAGGTTTTTTCTTTCAAATTTAAAAACCTAAAATTCAAGATTCAACTTAAGGAGTTAGAGAAACCAAATCATAGGGAGTAATCCTTGTGATTGATTCATTTTGCCAACTAACTGATGAAGATGTGATCGAACAGGACATGAAATTCATCCTTCTGCTAACTGTATACAAGCATGGAGAGGGGGAGAGTGGACAACAGAGGGTGTTTCGTCTATTTACAGAAAGGGCCAAAAGATTTTCATTTTTTTCCCTTCTTTTTCTTTTCTCCCCAGAAAAAAATGCTTAAGATTTCATCTCTCGCTTGTTCATTCTTGAAAATTCAAAGAGAAAAAGGAAAACCCTTTTCTAGTGTCGTTCTTGTTCTGCTTTAGCTGGGGCTACGCGGCAGCTTCTTCTTCACCTTCAGCTAATTATCAGAGCCCCCTATTAGCTCTTCTTCAACTTTCAGTCCTTCACAGGAGGGCCGAAAAATGCCCTCCTGTACATGATAGTGCAGAACTCACGGATTCTATTGTAATAAAAATAGTAAACAAGAAGAAGAAGAAGAAGAAGTTATAGCTCTCACCCCATAATGGGCCGAGGGCCCTTTTGTGAAGGGCCATCGAGCCGATGACTGCTCTCTCGAAAGGAGAATTTGGTGGCTGGACATTTTCAACCACTCTGGGCCCATTAGGACTAACTGCTCCTTATGGGCTACTGCTCATCTTCATATTGGGCCCGCTATTGGCCCAGTGCCACGGCCCAATAAATAAGAGAGAGATGCGCTTAGGCCTCGATGGACCGACTATTATTTTCGATGGGCCAAGCCTTACAGAAGCGCTCACACTTCGCCGACCTCAACTAGAAGTCTAGCTCATGATTAGTTTATATAAGTCCGAGTATGGAACAAAATTGCTCGGCTTGTGACCATATGTCTCCCTCGTTCGAGATCAAGAGAAGAATACCTGGATCGTAAACAAATGTTAAGAGCGAGTGTATAATAAATAGCATAAGACAAAATTGATCACGTTACCACGTGAGAGTAGATGTAAAGAACACAAATTTATATCGAACAATTAAGAGAAAAATTATAAGTTTATAAGAAAATTTGATACCGTCACTTATAATTTAAATTTTTAGATAAAAATAAATCCGATAATCCGACCAATTAAGACGCGAGCAAAAACATTTCTTTTTTCTTTCTGGGCATGAGTAGACAATTATTGGTGGTTGAATTGGAGCTCCAGTCCGGAAGATTGCTCCAATTATTGATTGATCAGATTTGATTTTTTTTAATTAAAAAAACCAAAAGTGGATCGATCGCCAATCTCTTAAAAAATACGCATACGGGTGCAAAATTTCTTCCTAAAGAGCCACTATTCTAAATAAAGAAAATAAAAGATATGACTATAAAAGTTCTATCCCCATCCGATTGATTAAGCTCGAAATTGGACCAATAGGGATTTACAATACATGAAAGATGTTTAACAGTGAATCGGTCACTCATCCGGTCAGATTTCTATAAAAAATCTAATTACACATTCAAAAATATCAATTCAGATTGAACCAGCCGATTCCTGGTTCAACTAATAAACTCAATTGAACTAGAAAAATCAGTTAAATTAAAATTAAAAAATAAATATATATTATAATGTACTTATTTTATTTTACTATATTTTTATTTATATTTTATGT
>CXYZ01003529.1:877340-890225 GCA_900006705.1 Sonneratia caseolaris | reverse complement strand
CCCCCCCCCCTACACACACACAAGCTCTGCGCATAATAAGTGATGTGATGTTGTATTCTCAATTGATCCTCTAGGTGTCACTAGATGCTGCTAAAGTAATCAATGTCACTCCTCGATATGCCCGTCTGAGAGCTGGGGCGAATGGCTCTGCCAAAGGGCAGATTATTGGGTGGGAGAACATAGAACTTATCAGTGACCGACCCCTTGAGACAATGTTGAAAGAGTTTAAACAGCTGAAGGCAGAGTATCCTGATAGGATTCTCATTGCTTCAATAATGGAGGAATATGACAAAGCTGCATGGGAAGAGCTCATTGACCGGGTCGAGCAAACTGGAATTGTAAGCCCACTGTACCTGAGTCCTGCTATCAGGATTTGCTCATTTTCCCTTATGTATTTATTTCATATAGTGGTCCTCCAAAATTTTGTGAGTGGCCATCTCATGGAATAATGATGTTGTTTTCCCTTTTTCCATTTTAGGATGCCATTGAGGTGAATTTTTCATGTCCCCATGGGATGCCTGAGCGAAAGATGGGTGCAGCAGTCGGGCAAGACTGTGCTCTGCTAGAAGAGGTCTGTGGGTGGATAAATGCAAAAGCTACTGTACCTGTTTGGGCAAAGATGACTCCTAACATCACAGACATAACTCAGGTCAGTTCTCTATGGATCTTACCCCTCCTTTCCTTGAATAGGAAAATATGTTAGTGTATAGTCGAGCCATTGAGAAGCTTATTTGCTTTCTATACTAAGAGTGACATTGGATTTGAATCTTTCAAAATGGTTGGTGCTCCCCTCAGTATTTAATTGCTTGAGTTGTGTGTGGGCTCACATTGATTTCAAATGTGCAATCACCATGTTAGAAGGCTTTAAATAAGGGAAGAGTTGGATAAAACTAGTCATTGGTTTTACTTATGAAATCCAATCCAACATCATCTTTGGAAAGTAAATATGCTAGCACTTGTACAAACGAAATGACCCTTGAGTAATGGAATCTGTGTATAACTTATAAGACTAGTCTGTTGACTGTGCTACTGCATTCCTTCTCCAATCTGTGTTATATAAAATGCAGCCATTGAGTCAGTTGTCTTTGTTGTTTGGCACTTGTTGGCCTTGAATACAAGTGATAAAACAAATGTTTTGTTCAGTCTCAACTTTTAAGTGCTATAGGAATATAAGAACATGAACTCGGTGGGCATATGTAGAATTTCATGTGTATGTGCATTTTTTTCCATTTTCCCTTTCCTTGAACATGTCTGATGAACATATCAGATGTATAACTGCTCCCTGTCAAGTATAGTGATGTTCTACAAGGCTATATTTGGTATAAAGTGAAAAATATTTCGACGCCAAATCTTTCTATATCGAAACTTGACCATCCGTATAGACACAGACCTCCTTTGCCATTGTGGATTTAATTTGAACTTTCAAGTAAAGCAAACAAAATGACCTTTTGTATGCAGCCAGCTAGGGTGGCTTTGAATTCGGGATGTGAGGGTGTATCTGCTATTAACACAATCATGAGTGTAATGGGCATCAACCTTCAGACATTACGTCCTGAGCCTTGTGTGGAAGGGTTTGTGCTTTCTATTCTCAAATTATAAATAAATATTTCCTACCCATCACTTATGCGATGAGTGATATACAGTGTGAAAATACTTTTACTTTTAGGTACTCAACTCCTGGGGGATATTCTTCCAAGGCAGTCCATCCCATCGCACTCGGGAAAGTGATGAATATTGCAAAGATGATGAAGTCAGAGTTTGGCAACCAGACAGATCTCTCGCTCTCTGGAATTGGAGGGGTTGAGACTGGAGGTGATGCTGCTGAATTTATTCTCCTCGGTGCAAGTACTGTCCAGGTAGTGTCCGAGACATTTTTCTGCAGTACTTATGTATCATAGTTTCTGAATTACAGTTTCTGCTGAGTGTGAGGAGCTTCTATGATTATATGCCTTATATCTTACGTCTTACTCTGGAGGTGGGTTCGTATTGAAAGATGGAGCGGAGCATCTATTGGATTTGAAATTGGGAAGTTCTAAAGCTATTATACAGATTGATTGATGAAGGTTATCAAAGCATACAGAAGGATTTGTTTGTGAAATTGATAAGACTAAGCAAGCAAAATTTATGGCTCCTTTAGTACGTTGGTTGATGGGATATTTAGCTGGACAATGTATGATAATGTCAAAGGCCTGAATTTCCCATTCCACTCCATCGTACTATGAGAATTGTTTTAAGATTTCTATGGCCCAGCTGTGTCATTAGAATCAGTAAGGCATGATTCTTTTACATGCACAAGCTTGCTAACCAGCTATTTTATGCCATGTATGGAACGAGAGAATGAGCTCAACGGAATGATATTGCCATTAGATTATTTCTATTTGTTCAAGCTGGATCTAGATCTAAATTTAGAGCTTTCTGCAGAATAGCTCATGTCATTCATGACTAGAGTCTAGTGATTCTCCATTCATAATCATTAGTCTCTCGCACAGTTCATTCAGGACCTATCGATGGACAGAAATTTAATTCAACAATCTGAGGTTTCTCATATTTTGAGACAGATTCATTCTGATTCTTCGTTTCCCAGGTGTGTACTGGAGTCATGATGCACGGGTATGGCCTGGTCAAGAAACTCTGTGCAGAGCTGAAAGATTTCATGAGGGTGCACAACTTCTCGAGTATAGAAGACTTCAGAGGGTACACATATAATTCAAGCTACTTGCTATAACAGAATATGACTCAGAAATCATGCTTCTGTTCGAACAGTAACGAGCTTCGCTTGTGTGCCATCAGGGTTTCTGTTCAGTATTTCACCACTCACACCGACCTAGTTCAGCGCCAACAAGAAGCGATCCGAGAGCGGAAGGCCATCAAGAAAGGCTTGCAGTCCGACAAAGACTGGACCGGCGATGGCTTCGTGAAGGAGACCGAGAGCATGGTTTCGAACTAAAAGGAGCAGCAAGCCCCTAACCCTTTCTTCATGAACAATGTCAGGCAAGATGAAAGGCTGGATATATCCTGAATAATGTGATTTACACAATGACATTCGCATTCCCTTTTTCATAGATTCTCAGCCCCCACCCTTTCACACCCATAACATTATTGCTCAAATATGAATTTTTTGGAATTTAATATGGGACTAGATACTATGTGCTGGTACCTACCAAAGAATGATAAGTTGAAATGTTATAACTGAGCTCGGAGTGAGGACTCGATGAATGGGCAGCCCAAACGAGCCCAGGAACTTTCCATCCGCAGCATTTTTCACCCTGCGGAAAACACAGGAGTTTCGGAGCCGACATCTCTAATCAAAATCAAGAGTCGTCTTCGACCCAGTTCCGGGTTGTCACCGGCATCATACACTCGACCGGGGATTGCAAGCATCTGCCTCGAGCGATTCTGTGACCCTATGATGCAGATACTATTCACACATGACTTTTACCTTTTATGGTGCTCTCGACGCGGTGGATGGATGCCAATGCTGACATAGATTTGGCAGTTGTGAAGTGTGGTATCTCATGACAGGCATACCACAGTTTATTCGCCCAAAAGCTGTGGGCTACAACCGAAGGATGTGCAAATTGGTGGAAAGATATGATGGTTCTCTCTTGATTTGCTTGCGTATGTGTCACGGGACCAATGCGATGATCGAATTTTTCCGCATCCCGCTGGCATTGATAGCTCCGCCTACCAACTAGCCCCCACTCGTGACCGAGGGTTGATGTTACCTAGCACACGATTACACCACAGCGAAGCAAACACGAGCAATATATAAAGAGAAAACTCCACTTATATTTACAATTATACAAGTATGAAAAACCCTTTACGTGCCTCGCATAAGCACGTATGCACTCCCGCAATCACGAGGCATAACCTTCGGTATGCATTACTCTGGCTCATAGTTCATGACCGTAACAATATGTGTGTGTGTGTACGGTGGAGATTATAGAATTATGGCAATCATGTATCACATAGAAACATGGCTTCTGGCCCAGCCTGGGCCTGGCACGATAAGACCATGCCTAGGCCAACAATTCTTATTGGGCTAGACCGGCATGGCGGGATAATTTATATTGACGTGTTGGCGTGATAGTCCAAATATTAATTTTTTATTTTAAAAAACTATTTATATTAAAATAAAAGTAACTCTCTTAGACTACATCTAATATGTTTTTGTCTATATCAATGGGATTTATAAAGTAGAATGAGAAAATGTGTGCTAATTAACTTGAGTTTAATTTCTAATAATTATTTAATTTTAAAAAAAAATTAAAATGAAAGTTTTTAGTAGGACAAGCCAGGCAGCCAATTAGTATTTGGGTCGTACTCGGACCTATCATTTTTGGGCCAATGTCTTATCGGGTCGTGCTAGCCTGATAGCACGATAATTGGGCTGTACTAATCCGAGCCGACCTGATAATAACTAGGCCGGCCCACTTTGCCAGCGCTACCCCTAATCTTTCCGGTTGTCGAGGCGGACGAGAGCTTTTGAACTCGACATGCAAACAAACACGAAAACCCAAACATTTCGTAACAGAACAGTTAAATTACCACTAATACATTTTTAATTAATATAAAACACGTGTTATTTTCTAGCCTTACTCTCCTTTTTTTTTTTTCCTATTTTCCGTCTAAACGGTAGCCATAATTTTTTCACCCAATTTTCGTTTAATCAATCGTCGAAATTTGTTATTTAAAAAGGATAATATTTTCCGTAAAAAAATCAACATCTGGCGTATCCTTGGTCCACCATGAATAAATAAATAAATAAAAGGTTGCCTTGTCATCGAGGACAATTCCACGTGGACCGGGTTTGATTCTCCTGCGGCGCGTACGTGGAAAACTCATTCGTTAAGCATGTCAGCTTGGCTGGGGCTCCGTCAAAAAATGTTATTATTTTTAAATATTCAGCCAAAAAATTGATATATTTCTCCAAAAAATAGCATGAAAATTGGACTAAAATTTATGCTTTTTTTTTGCCATTAATTAAATTAACTTTAGAAAATCCTTCGACAAGGCATTTTCCTTCTAATACTACTAATGTAAGAATCTTCACTATTTAAGGATTTAGTCTAGTCATCACCTCTCGATCTCTGTATTGTATTCTCGTAAAGGACGAGCTCGTGCACAACCACAGCCAGCCATGCATGGGGTGGGGGGTGGTCGGTACGGTCCGACCTGGACGTACGAGGCAGCAGCAAAGAAACTCTCGGAGTTGGGCAGCCTCTGCCACTGTCAATTGGAAGGTCCAGTCAGTCCAACTGGCGCCTTTTTCAAAATTATCTTAATAATAACTTACAATTTAGTTCCTTTAAAAAAAATTATTATAATGGTCCAGAAGGTAAACAAGAGTACAAAAGAAAAGAGGAAGCCATGTCAAAACGGGGGTAATCATGGGAACCGCCAGAAAGCGCGTCGAGCCCGGAGCGTACACGGACACGGGTCATCCCGCCCCAGCCCCCATGGACTTGCTCTTGGTCTCGACGACCCGTTCCTCTTTTATGATATATACATACACATATATATATGTATTTTTTTTCCGGGTTGCGATGGTCCCCGACTAACCGTGATGGCACTTCCACTACAACCCGAACTCGCACCTTTGATACAGGATGCATCCTCTAATAAGTTGTAAATAGAGACTTGAAACCTATTCTCCAACTCCTAATATAACTATCCCATCCAATAACTTTTTATACATCAATTAATACATGATATATTATGTACCATGATATTATTTTTTATATAAAATTGGTAAATTATAAATAAACTTATTTTCTTTCCACCGTTTGCTTCGTTGTCTAAAATAAATTGCTTATTAAAATAATCTCCAAACATGTATTTTTTTATTATACAAAATATTCATAAATTTAAAATATAATAACTACTGACATTATAATAATGGAATATATAATTATTAAAATATAATATAATATATTTTTTATTTATATCATGTAGTATCCTGAATCAACTGAAATATATCTCGAGACTAATATGTGATTGGACTGAGTTCCCTAAAAAAAATTTCATCATCTTCCTAACATAAAATTCAAATTTTAAACTATCTATTTATAAGATTAATAAAAAAATTACTAATTTAACCAACATGATGAGTAAATATAATACCCTAATCTATTTATGTTGATATTGTGTCGCCCTACATTTTTGTCTGGTTTGCCCCGCGCGCTTGCTGTCTCCGAGCTGTGATATGCACGCGTTTCAAACACGTACCGTGGATAAGCAGAATGAGAACCAGCCGCAATAACCGGTCGGGTCGACCCACAACCCTTCGTTCGGCGCGTTAACACCACGTCCCACCTGTTGATCAGCGTCTTGACTCTTAACCTTCCCCCCTCCTCCTCCTCCCGCTGTAACGCCGACGTCAACCCTTTCTGGCGGGAGGAAAGAAAGAAAGTGTTTCTCGGAGGACGGAAGAGATGCCCGGAGGGAACTCTACACCGCCAAGTCATTCGCACAGAATCTTTCCATCCGTTTAAACCGTTATCTAATACGTATTATTATAATATACTTTTATTGTTAAAAAATAATTATATCATTATAGATATTTTATTTTATTTATCAGAAGATTCTTTATGGGACAGAATGCATCATAATATCCACATTCGTGTCGAGGATAATGACTAAAATTGGATGTCTAACGGAATGTGAAGAGCAATTGCCGCACCACAGTGGCAAGAACACGATGCTTTCCCTACATCACATCATGTTTTTTTCCTTCCTATGAATAAATTTCCTTATTTATCCAAAAGAATGATTATAAAATATTTAATATAATTAAAAAGAAGTTAAAAGAGCTTGTGGGTTAAGTTAGATCTACTTAATAAATAAGATATGATACAATTATATTATTTTTAATTTAATAATTAAGAGATTATAAATTTAATTTTTTAATAAAATTTTTTATACATTTTATTGTACACTTCTTTTACATTATTTTAATTTTATAAGTTTTATATATAATAAAAAAATCCACTTTCTAACTTCTTCCCTTTCTTCGTGTTTGAAGTTTGAGTCATATTTTTAATTTTAAAATAAAATAAAATTAGACCGACTAAGTTTAAAACCGACGATAGTTGTGAAAGCAGTTTACTTCAATCGCCAGATGGCGCGCGTGGGAATATCACTTGATTCGGCCTTTATCCTTGCCTGTCTCCTTCTCCCCCTCTCTCTCTCTCTCTCTCTCTCTCTCTCTCTCTCCCCCTCCACACACACACACACACACAGAGACANCTCTCTCTCTCCCCCTCCACACACACACACACAGAGACAAATGAATGAGACGCTTCTTTTAAGGCCACGAGTCCCCTCAAATCTACAATACGACATTCAAGCTCCCAGCCTTCCTCTCCATATCTCTATGCCCAAGGATAGATATTTTCCGCTGCACGACGCTTAGCTGTGTACATAATCATCACCGCTTTTGGGGAACCCCCGCCCCCACCTCTCTTCCTCCTCCCTCCACCCTCTCCATCTTTTGTCTCTGCTTTCCGGTTTCTTCTGCGGAGGTTGTGATTCGTCCTGAGGATTCTCTCTATTCTGAGTCTGATTGATTTCCTTGCTCGACTGCTCCCTCCATTAACGCACCAGCTGAGAAACATGGGGCTCTTTCTATCCCGGAACGTTACGAATCTCCTTATCTCTTTCTACTCGAAGAAAGTTAAGCTCGCCGGGGCCCAGATCGAAGAGGTGGTCTCTCTCGTCTCCCGCACCGGTCGGCATTTGCAGCGCTACGACAAAGGCTGTCGACAAGTGGTCGGGTGGGTTTTCCTTCTTTTTATTCTCCACCTGTCCCTTTTCTGGTCATTCTTTAATTGCAGTTAAATTTCCAGTCGGTCCTCTCGGAAAATTTTGTTCTTCATTTTGGGGCTTGTTTTGTTTAATGGATTATCGAATTGGTTGTCGTCAATTTCCCTGATACGACGCTATAAATCGGTTTCATGCGGTAATTTCATCGCCTACACGTTAAAAGAGAGAGACCTTTTTTGTTTTATTCCTGATTCCACTCTTCTTTTGAACAGATGCATACCGTATAGATACACAAGAAGCAGCGCCTCGGTGGAAGAAGCCGCCGTAGGAGAATTAGAGGTTCTTTTAATCAGTTCACAGAAGGGCAAGGCCATGATGTTCCCAAAGGTAACAATGCCATCTAGGTCAATTGTCCCGTCTTGTCCGCTGACTCATTAAGAATTGAATTGTTCCATTTGTCTCCTGAATTCAATAATCTCATTTCAATGTGGAATGTGACTACAGGGCGGCTGGGAAACCGATGAGTCTATGGAAGAGGCGGCCTTGCGGGAGACAATCGAGGAAGCTGGTGTGAAGGGCGAGGTCCAAGTAAGTAATGGTTGAACATTTTGTTCACGAATTGGTTCTCTTCGTGCGGTTCTCGGCGACCAGAAACTGATGATCGAATTTTTGCCATTTCTGCAGAAAAGATTGGGTCAATGGCGGTACAAGAGCAAAAGTCAAGGGACATTCCATGATGGTTACATGTTCCCCTTACTTGTCACGGAGCAACTCGATTACTGGCCCGAGAAAAATGTCAGAGAAAGAAGATGGGTATGTGTCTGTATGCATGTCTGGAGATTCAGTATCTGCAGAAGAAAGAGTTCTGATCCGTGGTATTTTTTCCTGTTCTCTACAGGTTTCTGCATCCGAAGCTAAAGATATTTGCCAGCAGGGGTGGATGAAGGAAGCCTTGAACGTGTTAGTCTCTACAGTAATGCAGCAACAGAGAGAGGAATTGCTCCAAACAAGCCCGTCCATAGTAGCAGTTATTAGGTACTCTTAGGCACTATATCCCCGGTCATGTAAGGGCTGTGAATGAAGCCGGCTCAAGCTTCAGGGCTTGTCCAGTGTTAGTTTGAGAAATAGATCCCCATGAAACGCGGATCAATGTTGTTAGCGTAAACCGGAAAATGCTCTGTACATGTAAAGAATCATTTGGGCTCATTCTTTGATTCATTGAATATATCTTCTGTGGTTCTGTGCACGTTCCTGAGCTGACTTTCCGAGGTTGATTATTGGGGCTGGAGGCCCTGAAGCAGAGTGGACCGTTCCTGATCATGTTCTGGGGTTGACTTTGCCACAGCCCTCTTCAGAAGATAGACACTCGAAGCCTAAAAGGTCAACGAGTTCACAAATCCATAAACCAATGGCAAAGTTGGTGGTGATCTCCATTGAGACTCCAACTGCTGCTGAGGGCGAAATCAACTCTGGAAAAAAGAAAAATCGAACAGGCGAAATCTTCAAAAAGGGGCAAAATGCTCGTTTAGAGCCGAAGCGGAAATTCAATGGATTTGAATTAATGTAGGTTGGGTCAATTAAGAGGTAAAGTTCTGAATTAATGTAGGTTGGGTTCATTAAGATATAAAGTTCCTATAATAATGTATTCTTACCCAATCACGAACCTGGGGAAGTTACTGCAAGGAAAATAGGCGCTGAATTATTCCTGCAAAGCATATCGGTTATTCCAATTACTCTGATTTTCGTGTGGACGGTTTCTTAATCGGAGTTCGTGCGAAATCACGACAGATTGCTGGATGCATCATCAACCATGCATGCATTCATCGGGGTTACGGAGATGTGAAAGCTGGATGGGTTGATGACTAAATGATGTTGGACTTCCTTGGCTATACGTATACGTATACGTATAAATAAATAAATATATATATAGCAGAAGTCAAATTGCATCTCGAGACAATGTGTTTCATGCAACTTTGAGGAACGATGAAAGTCATATAATTCTAGAGACACAGCCACAGACAGTAGTTTTTCATTTCTACCGCAAGCCATTCAAAACCAACGCCTCGCCTTCCCAGTCGACCATTAATATGTGTTGACAAAAGCTCGATGCCGGTGCCCGCACTGTCGGCTTTCTTTGAAAACAATACACATGACGGAAGGGACGGTGACGCATCCCCGAAAGGGGCAATTTGTTGTAGGACTTTTTGAGCGCACAGGTCACTCTCATGAGGCGCGGACCATTTGTTTGCGCCTGTTGCCTCCTCCTCCTCCTCCTTCGGGACACCGCTTCCGTGAGTTTGCCGAATCCATCTGGAGCGACAGCTTCAGTTCGCATACACAAAAGATCGTCGAGGTCTCGGATTACAAAAGCTTTATGTGGTCCGACCGTGTCCTACGTATCAAAACATACATGTAATTCTGCACTAAATTAGTGTCTCCATGGCCATAGGAGTCTTAGTCGGGCCGAAGAGATACCGAACCGAGGGTGACAGCGATGGCCTTAGCCGCAATTTGTGCTCCCATGGTCTAAAATGTGAGGAAGCGTTAAATGACTGACTAATGGCGTGTTTCCTGGGTAGCCTGATCAGTTCTGGAAAGTTTTGAACTTCCAGAAGCCGTTGCGATCGATGAGCCGACCTCGGGTGGTTCGAGAAGATCTCGAATCTTCTTTCCTTCTTTTCGCACAAAAGCCTTGTCTTGTTACCTGCCCGTCACTATCTTCCAAGCCGAGCATTGCGTGCCCTCCATGAAGTTGCCTCCTCCAGTAGTTATGGGCCACTTTCGATTTCGGGTTGGGCAGCAGGGGAGTTGCAGCTTTACCCATCGGCATTAATTCTTTGCACGTTATTTGTTAAACCCATCTGTCTTTTTCTGGCCCACTATGATGGGTGGAATCGGCTCGCCACAATCCACAATCTCGAACGCTGTTTTCTGAACCGGACCGATGTGCTACCATCCGGAACCGTTGACCCGCCTCCATTCAAGATTGAACTAGGCCTGAAGGTGGATCAGGCCGTATCCAAGGCAGTATTGGTCCTCCCCATCGGTCGGTTCTCTAATGATTGATCGATCGGTTCAGTCACATAATTCGCCTGTAAGGACCGATCCAGCCAGTGCTCCTGTCCCTCTCACCTGCTGGTCCGGTCCATATGAGCTTCACTAAGCTCAATTAGCTAAAAAAAAGCCTTTTTGTCTTTTTACAATAAGTAATACCCTTATCAGCTTGTGATGTGCAATCGCAGTGTCTTTGGCAAGAAGGAGCAGAAACACTCTGAAATGAAACTGGACCACTGTCTGTAGTTGGTTCGGTTCAGCTCCAGATTTCTGTTCTGCAGATATGATGAGGCCGACATCGGCATCCTATGATCTATCCCACTTCCAATCGAGCCGCAGCTTGTTATTTCTGAAATTCAGAGCCACATGCCATCTTGGATGCAGTTTCAATCGATGCCAGGTGAATCGGGAGCAAGTTCCCGATCCGTGCGGAAAGACAGCAGCATCACACAAGATGAACGATGACACCGAATTGATGCATAACAAATACTGAATGCCGCAACATGCCGTCATGAGTTTCCTTTCCAGCCAAGGATCCATAAAAGATCACAGTTCCTACTACAGTTAAAGGTTACACTTTCCTGAGACCGGCTGGCATTTTGTCAACTATTATTTAAGGTGAAGGATTTTGAAATCGATACAGATTTAAGCTTACAGGTCATGCAAGAAGGAAACAGATCAAAATTTCTGGTCAGGATTCCTCACTCTTAGGATTCCTTCAGCAATGATTAAAAATTGAAACGCGACAGGAAGAACAAAGGGAACCGGGTGAGTAAAATAATCAAAGTAAGATTTCGGTACCAAGATGATTTGATATATTTTTTTTTCTCGACTAAGATCTTGAATTTAAATATTATAAATAAAAAAATTAGATAACAAAAAAAATTAGGTTAATTGTACGGGACAAAAACAACATGTATTATATTTTAATTCATATATGGGACTAAAATCTGTCTACTTGGGATTGGGACTGAGAAAGCTAACCCAACAGCTTGCTGCCCTTTTTGAACCTAATAAAAGCTAACAGCTCAGGAGAAGGCAGAATCCGACCGAAAGCATAAAAAAGGATATAATAAGCCGAGGCAACAAAAGTTCGAAGCCATGTGACTCGTGAACTTAGGCTTGTCTGGAGACGGGACCCTCGACCTCACCCGTCCCCCCGGGGCCCGGCATTTATTATCCAGGCCGAGAACCACAGCCGGTTCCGATTGTCGAGCATCATGTAACAATCTCGTGCTCGGCCGGAGAAACGGTCTTCACGTTAAGTCAGTGTCGGTGCACTCGATAGAAATAAACACAAATCATTTCCAAAATTAATTAAAAGGCAGGCTTAGATACTCGGAAATTTGAAATTGACGTATTTGACGGGCATTTTATTATATATAAAAACAAATCAGATCATAATAGAAAAATACTTACTATATATATATATATGTGATTGGTCGGTTAGTTATGATTTTGAAATTAATCCCAGCGCAATCATTAAATATTATTTTATATTTTCTTTTTATTTAATTACCAATTAACTTACTATATCAAATAATTAATTAGTTGAATTATTTTGAAAAAAATATTTAGGTAACCGATTTTTGAATGTGATTACTTTTCCTTCAGTCCGGTTCGGTTCAACAGATCTGTTTTGATTTGTTTTTTCAAATTTTAGGAGTCAATCTGTAAGTGACCGGTGATAAAATACAGACTATATGTCCGCATTATATTATATAAATTTAGGCAACCGATTTAAAGACTATTCCTTTTTTTTCAATTCAGTTCGATTCAACGGATATAATAATTTTTTATTTATTAAAATACGATCGACAAGTCCGCATTGCATTTCAAATTTAGATTCCACAAAACGGTCGTCTCGAGTAGAGTGGGGTCGGGTCAGTCCCGTCTCCTTCAAAAAGCACTAATTTTTTTCACACATTATCAAGTCTTGTCTTGTCTTTTCCTTAGGCTATAACTTCCAAGACGGGACACTATCAGTTGATGCAAATAAAAAAAATTAAAGAATAAAAGAATAAAAGAAATAGACAAAAACAAAAAAAATGTCATCATCAAGGGGAT
>CXYZ01003529.1:862538-877022 GCA_900006705.1 Sonneratia caseolaris | reverse complement strand
ATAAAAATTAAATTTATAATATTTTAATTATTAAATTAAAATTAATATTATTGGACAGTAATACTGTCCTTGTTGCTAACTTCCCTTTTATCTTTTGAAAAAACAAAGGGAAAGTGATGTTCTTTGCTCCTTAATCCACACAGACACACACCGCTCCTCTTGAACAGAAACCCTCAGACAGAGGAAAGGTAACTGAGTCAGACCCATCTCAGTTTTCCTGCAATGCACCTCCATTAACAGGACCTTCACTCTCGACATCTCTCTGGGTTTTTAAGGATTTCCCCCTTCCTCTTCTCTGGGGGCTTCTACAGTTCGGGTTTTCAGCTGGAAAACCGGGAACATGCAGCTGCAAGTCCTCGTTGCTGTCGCTGTCTCCTTCCTCCTCACTCTCCTCCCATTATCGTTGCCGGATCTTGCTGCCGACAGGGCCGCGCTGCTGTCCATCCGCTCCGCGGTCGGCGGTCGCTCCCTTCTCTGGCGGGTGGCCGACACGACCCCATGCTCATGGCCTGGCGTCCGGTGCGAGTCCGGGCGCGTGACCATCCTCCGCCTCCCCGGCGCCTCTCTCTGGGGACAAATCCCCGACTCCGTCTTCCTCAACCTGACGCGCCTCCGCACTCTCTCCCTCCGGCTTAACTCCCTCACTGGCCCCGTCCCCGACCTCTCCCCGTGCACCAACCTCCGGAACCTCTATTTGCAAGGCAACGGATTTAACGGTAAAGTCCCCGACTCTCTGTTCACCATTCATGGCCTGCTGAGGCTCAACTTAGCCTCGAACAACTTGACCGGCGTAGTCTCAGAGGGTTTCAACAACCTGACCCGACTGCGGACTCTGTTCCTCGAGAACAACCACCTCACTGGGTCGATTCCAGCTGAGCTGAAGCTTCCTAAACTCGAGCAGCTGAACGTTTCGAACAATCTGCTCAATGGGTCAATTCCCGAGGGCCTGCAGTCTTTCACGAGGGCCTCGTTCTCCGGGAACTCCCTCTGTGGGAAGCCGCTGGAGTCTTGCCCCGAGGACATAGTAGTTCCTGGCGGGGGACCGGCAGCTGGTGCTAGCGAGGGAGTAAACAAGAGCAAGAAGAAGCTTTCAGGCTCAGCAGTTGCGGGGATCGCTATCGGGTGTGTGTTCGGTTTCCTTCTCACCGTCATAGTCTTGATTTGGCTCTGCCGGAAGAGGGGGAACAAGAGGACCCGGTCCTTGGATATCTCTGCTCTCAACAAACAACAGGAAATGGGTCTGAACACTGGTGAGTCGAAGGAATTGGGGAACTCTGAGAATGGGGGGTTCAGCAACAGCTTGATGGTGGTGGGTTCCACGAAAGCAGAGGCCAATGGCGGGGCACTGCCCGCAAAGAAGCTCTTGTTCTTCGGGAATGCGCCAAGGGTATTCAATCTGGAGGATCTGCTGAGGGCCTCTGCAGAGGTTCTTGGGAAGGGGACATTTGGGACTGCATACAAGGCTGTGTTGCAGGTCGGGATGGCAGTGGCTGTGAAGAGGCTGAAGGATGTGATTGTCTCGGCGAAGGAGTTCCAGGAGAGGATCGAGGAAGTCGGGGCAATGGACCATGAGAATTTGGTGCCTCTCAGGGCATACTATTACAGCAACGATGAGAAACTCCTTGTGTACGATTTCATGTCCATGGGTAGCTTGTCTGCTCTGCTACACGGTAAAGATCGTCACTATCCTTCCAAATCTTGTCCTTTATTTGTGCACCGCTTATAGAATTTAAGTGTATCTATCAATTGTGTAAACTCGGTTCATCCAAACCTTTGTGAGCTGGCAAAATTGTTCAATTGTCCGAGGTATGATGTTGATGGAATTGGTTGTCAATTATCTATTCACCATCGGTTCTCCTTAACATGTGTTAGCTTGGCATTTGTCGACATATACTGTTTTCTTTGTCGCTGTTCATGCTTCCTAATATGAGTTTAGTCTGATCAGGGTCATTGATCATGGAAATCCGAATGCTTCTACATCACGAATAATTTGTTTTGTAACAGGAAACAAAGGAGCTGGAAGGGCTCCGCTGAGCTGGGAGATCAGGTCGAGCATTGCCCTTGGAGCTGCCCGTGGTATTGAGTACCTCCACTCCCGGGGACCGAATGTCTCCCACGGGAACATCAAATCCTCCAACATCCTCCTCACCAGGACGCACGAGGCACGTGTCTCCGACTTCGGGCTAGCCCACCTTGTGGGTCCCTCATCTGCCCCAACTCGAGTCGTGGGCTACCGAGCACCGGAGGTCACCGACCCTTGGAGGGCCACCCAGAAGGCTGATGTCTACAGCTTCGGGGTCCTGCTGCTGGAGCTCCTCACAGGAAAGGCCCCAACCCACTCGGTCCTGAATGATGAAGGTGTTGACCTTCCCCGGTGGGTCCAGTCGGTTGTACAGGAGGAGTGGACATCAGAGGTTTTTGACCTCGAGCTATTCAGGTACCAGAGTGTGGAGGAGGAGATGGTACAGCTGCTGCAGCTCGCCATAGACTGCTCTGCCCAGTATCCTGATAGCCGTCCCTCAATGACCGAAATTAGGAAGCGAATCGAGGAGCTTTGCCACTCGAGCTCAAGAGATCACATATCCCAGCCAGATCAGCTGATCGATATAGATGGGGTTTCTTCTCGATGAGTCTCTTCGATTGACCCCAACAAATCATTGTCGTCACCAATGTCGTGTTTCAGTCTTCTGCTAGCACACATTTGGAGGAAAGTGCTATGCCCATCTCTTTTTTCTTTGTTTTTTTAAAGTATTTTTCCGTCAATTTCCTGTGATTTTCTTGGAAGTTCGTAGCCATAGGAATGTGAGTTGGATATAGCTGGCTGTTTCTCCGTTGACGATCATTGGGTGGATTGTGCACCTTGTAATTATAAGTATCACTTTTTCCCTTCACTTTCTTTACTTTTTATCTGCATTTTCACTGTTGAAAGTGTGATTATGCACAGTCATTGTCCAATCCGGGCTCTCTGCTCAAAGGAATTTTCAGAAAATCAGAAAGCAACCTACAGAACCATCGCTCGTCCACCTGTAAAAGAGATCGAAATACTGTACCACCAGTAAAAGAATAAAATGAATTTTTAGTGCCAGGACTAGAGGTGGACAATGATTCGTGGAGTGGATCTTACAGAAAAAGGGTCATGATCTTTGAGCATGGGAGTCGACCTGAAGCCTGATCGAGCTCCAACAGCCATTTATCAGTTTTCTCTATGACCGTAAGTGCCAAATTTCATACATATAGCAGTTTTAACTCCAACATATCGGATTGATATATGATGCAAGACAACATACCACAGAAGAAAGAAACCTGGAAAATGATGACTGGTGTGATGAACCAGTTGGAAATGTCAGCATCCCTGTGGTCCATATAGAACATTCGCTACCATTACCTTTTGCTTTATGGAACCAAGTTCTGATGCATAGACCATAGATTTATATACAAAGCCGGCTCAAATAATTGAATTATGCTTTCCTGTAGGATTGCTGCCATCTGAGGACCTTCAAGTACGATGGAAACAAAGGGCTACCGTGAGACATTGATGTGAAAGAAACTTCGCTACCTTATGTTTACCTTAAAGTGGAGCAGCGGGAGGAGGAAGTGCTCTTGGAACATGGGAGGAAGGCAATGCCACAGTTCTCTCCTATATGCCTGTCCCCTGCTGTGATGAACCTTCATGAACAGTAGAGGAAGCATGATGCTGCAGGCTGTTGCTGATGCAGCAGCACGACACCTCAACCCAATGAACTTGTTGCAGCACCAGTGCCAAATTAAATGGATTGAAGTATACCAGAGCTGGGAGGTTCTCTGCAATCTTCACTCCGAGGTGAGACCTCCACATGCAGAACAATGTACACGTGTGGAAGCTAACTTAAGCTTCTGTTAAGCAAGAATCATTTGGGATAGTTCCTCTCTCTTTCATATTCCAAATCATGTTAAGAAGCCACTGGAAGGACGGCAATAAATGAAATGCCTTTTGCCTCTGAGAATGGATAGTATGGCAGCAGGTCACTCTTAGGGTTGTAAAAATTGGAAACTGAAAATCGTCCCCATATCCATTGGAGGGAATAGTGGGTTTACATTGTATAGGGAAACTCTCATTGGACGGAGTCCATCTGTAACTAGATAGTAGAATTCTCCACTGTTTCATTCCTATTGAGGGGTGAACTGATGGAGTCATTCACTCAGAATTGCAGAACTGTTTTATTTTGGGTGTAAAAATGGTAAGTCTTGCCTTCTGATTCTCTTTGGTGCTTCTGGTAATCTTTTCAAGCCCATTATCCCAGGCTGATCTATTTGCAGTTTGAACTTGACTTAGGTGTGGTCCCAAATCTCTTGATCTATCAAGATGAACAGTAATTCTTCAACTTTTGGCCTGGAGAAATCCTGCACGTAAAAGGAAAATTTCCAAATGATCTCTCAGCATCAGCAGTGAGATAATATAACCGTGGAAATCTTTTCTGAACATGTGCAGCTTCTGGATCCTTCTCATGATCTTGCTTGGCCAATTTATAAAGGAAGATTTATTCTTTCTCCTTTTGTGATTCCTCTGCATCAGTGTGTTAAGAACTTCAGTGATCAGCATCAACCTCAGGGATTAAGCCTAAAACAGACAGCTTCAACCCTTTGGAGACCATTTCATTGCAAAATCTAAAAGCCTTTGTTCTTTCTCCTCTTTCAAGATAGCTTCTAATTAAGACCTTACATAGACTCATGTACTTGGGTGCGGAATAACAGTCCATTGTTCTCAAATACTTCTCAGCTACACTGAGTTTTCCACACTGGCAAAAGCTCTTGATCAAAGGTTCAAGAACTAGCAGTCCTTGAGGCAGCCCTTTGTGCTTCATTTCATAGTAAAGCTTGAGAACTTCTTCCCCTTCACCTATCCTTCCATACCCAGAAATGAGAAGAGAGTAAGTGACTTCATCTGCCAAGAAACCTTTCTCCAAGAGAACAGTGAGTATCTCGTTTGCCTTCTTCACATCCCCAATCTCAGAAACTCTCTCCACCAACTTATTGAAAGCCGAACACGTTGGAACCAATCCTTTCTCCATCATTTTCCAGCAATACTGCAAGCTCTCCTCAATCCTCCCTTCTCTAGCCCAGCCCTCAATAAGAAGATCATATGTCTCATCATAAGGATACAGACATGTGTCTTCCATCTCCCTCATCAATCGATCGGATTCTCCAACTCTACCTTCCCTACAATATGCCCCTATAAAAGCAGTGTAGACAAATGAATTTGCTCTGAAGCCTCTCCTGACCATTTCCCTGTAAATCTCCCATGCTGAATCTACGTCTCCTGACTTTGCTTGTGCGTATATGGTCAAAGAGTAGGCAACCGTATCAAAGACCATGTTCCTCTGCAGCAACCTCTTCAACAGAGCCATACCATCCTCTATTCTCCCTTCGTCTAAAACACGATAAACTAAGCTAGTATTAACGATCACAGAAGGAGCACATCTCTTCCCATGAACTCGGTCCAAGAAATCCACATATCTCTGCATTTGCCCTTCCTTGCACAAAGCACTGATCAAGATCCTAATAGTTGCTTCACTAGGGTAGATTCTTTTCTGGATCATATGCTCGTAAATCCTCCAAATGAGACCACTACCCTGGTCAGATCTCTGAGTTACATGAAGCAAACTGTTATAACTCGCAAGACTTAAACAAAACCCATGTTCTTCCAAATGGCAGGAAACCTCGAACCCGACCTCAGGCATCCTCAACTTAGCATAACCCTGCACTAGCAAATCGAACACTGAAGTTCTTGAAGAGGACACCTGATAGCTGCTGAGCAATGAATTCACAACCAACAGCTTTGAATCCGATCTGTCAGCATTTTTCCTCAAAACTGATTCAATCAACACTTTGCCATCCCTAATGAGCTGGGCCCCGACTAGGATGTGAATGACGATGCAATACGAGTGGACCCCGTGCTCGAAGCTCTTCACTTTCGCCGACCAATGGAAGAACCCTAGGGCACATCTTGCATCAGCTGGTTCCTTCAATTGGAGAAGTACTTCTGTCACAATCGAGTCGTTCAACGCCAAAAGGTTGAACTTTTGTTTCAGGGTATCCCAATTCCACCCTCTCCTGAACGAATTACATATCGAATTCACGATTTCGTCTGGTCTATTCTTTGAATCAGATTGAGTTGCCGATTCAGCTAATGCAGAATAAAGATTGAGGACGCAGACCCGGGGGGGAACCTTTGTTGATTTAGGGACGAGGAATTGGATGATTCTGCGAGGCGCGGGCATTTCAGAGGAAGGACGCAGGCTGACTCGTCTTGGGTTCTTTCTACGCTTCGCTTTAGCTCATACGGACATGGACGCAGTAGACAGAAGCTGGCAAGGGAAGGAGCAGGAGAGAACCCAGAAAAGGGGTTTGTCAGAGGAGGAACACGTACATAAGTTAAGGAATATCTTGATTTTGCTCCCTCAAGTATGTGACTGGTCACATTTCGATCCTATGTGAGAAGATCAACAGTAAAGCTGTGACGGAAAGAAATGCTCTCGGATCAGTAAAACTGTTGTCGGTCACATGGCTTATCATAACGCTAAGCCGTTCTTGAAAATAGAACTACTCAAATCACAGTCTCAAGCTACTTGCTATAGTGAAGAGGGAGGGTATAGTCATCAGCAGAAGCAAGAATCATTTCAGTTTCAATGAGCTAGAAGTTACGGTGTGGATTGGGCATCATAGACCTTATGCTTCGATTTTGAGTCCCGCCAGGCATCGGTACTGTTGGTGGTGTGACAGCTCCTAGCAGCAGAATCTTTCAAGTGGTTGCTAACTCAATATAGAGAGAAGCTTTTGGGAAGTATGTTTACGCTGACTCTCGACTCAAGCATCTCTAAACTAGTTTCATCTTCCAGGTTGTTTTGCCCATTGGATATCACAAGTAACCTCTCTGGGTCTCCCTTTTACAGCAAAGAATGGTCAGGACTGGTTCTTACTCTGACAGAGTTTAGGCCATGTATCAAGAAGTGCTACCACATCAGAGGATTCGCTGAAATAGCTTAAGAAAAGGAGTTTACTTCTTCATTGATACATAATTCTGTAATACGGCCCATTGATTATTTTTGGTGTTTGTTCTTCCTCGTTGGATTTCTGTGACTTATAAAAACAAACAGTGGCGGAAGGCCATATGTAGAACTCAGAAGGTATGGATATCGTTCTACAGTATGAAATCTACTGGCACTTTGCAGCCCATATCCTGTAAGTGACTGCTAAAGTCGGCCTTTTCCTTCCATTTCCAGTTCCATTCAAGCAGAGGCTGATTGTACTAAAGCCATTAATCTGGACATAACGATGACCCCTTGAGTCACTTTCACTTGCTCAGTATGGTTAGTTTTCTACTAAATTTGCTGCACCAGCTACTGCATGCAGGCAGGCGATTGAAGCTAAAGTGTTTACTTCTGATCTTCGAGTAAGAGAGTAACTTTCTGCAGCTTCGTTTTGCAGCTATTGGATGTGATATGGTTTTCCTCAACAAATTTACCACGCAGACTTTCATTACGCGATTGTCCTTCAACCGCCCAACAAGAGGGCCAGCCCTTTCGACAGACAGATTGAGCTGTTCTCTGCCGCCATTAAACAGGATCTCGCGGGAAGCGTAGGGGGATGGTTTCAAATTATTGGGGCCCAGGAACAGGAACGCGAAGGGTAAGGCTTGACTTGATTGGGCTTTAATATGGTCTTGGGCCTGATATTGGGCCTGGGCTCGATCCTATGAGGTGGAGTTGGAGGTTCAAGGCACTCTCTTTTCCGGATGCACATTTTTGGTTGCAGAACGTGGTGGCAACTACCTCAATGTCTACCGCTCTGTTATCTCTCAAGTATTCCTTGAAATTCCATCAAGTATTCCTCCTCCTCTGTGGCTGACCATTAATGTTTTTTTAGTGGGAAGCACAACGTCGAAGAGCAGGAGGTATAAGAACTGAAATCGATCTCATCTCAATGCCATTTTTAATAAGATGGAGAGTTTGCCCAAGACCCCGAAGTCGAGCAGGAGCGGCCAGATGCTGAGCAATGCCCCTTCCCTGATGGAGACGCTGATGGGGCTCCTCAGGGTTCGGGTCAAGCGCGGGATCAACCTTGCTGTTCGCGATGTCCGCAGCAGCGACCCCTATGTTGTCGTCAAGTTGGGCCGCCAGGTTCTTCCTCTTCCATCTTGTCAAGCAGACAAGTTTTCATGTAGTCCGTCCTGATTTGCTTTTTCATCAAGCATTGTTCTTTATGGCTCTGGTTTGATGCCGAATGATGAGTTGAATATGAGTATGAAACGAAAAAGTGTAGAGACTGAAGACGCGAGTGATCAAGAAGGATGTCAACCCAGAATGGAATGAAGATCTGACCCTTTCTGTTTCAGATGCTAACCAGCCGGTACAGCTGGTAAATCATTCATCCATTTCGTCAGATCCTACCAAAAAATTATACGGACTTAGTTTTTTGTGACGACTTCTTTATTTTGTGCCTTTTGATCTGCAGACGGTGTACGATCACGACACATTCAGCAAGGACGATAAGATGGGTGATGCGGAGCTCGAGATCAGGACGTTCATAGAAGCGCTGAGGATGAACTTGGATGATCTCCCGAGAGGGACAATCATAACGAGGATCCAGCCCAGCAGGAACAACTGCCTGGCCGAGGAAAGCTGCATCCAGTGGAACGGAGGCAGAGTTGTCCAGAACTTGTGCCTGAGACTGAGAAACGTTGAATGTGGTGAGGTCGAGATCCAACTCCAGTGGATCGACCTTCCTGGCTCGAAGGGTCTGTAGCAGCGCTTCTTCCCAATGTCAATGGAGCGTGGACAATTTGTAGAATAAGTAGACTTCGATGGAGTTTAAAACCTCCATTAAGTCGAGGTTTGAGAAAGTGTACACGATTATCATTTGTACAGATTTTATCAACTCAGAATGTTTTGATTCTTTCCTTATCATTTGGCACATCAGAATGTGTACACTAACTCACTGGTATGTGTCAACCCTTTCACCAAACAGACTTCAACATCTAAAGATAGAGTGGAACAATCTTTAAGGAGCAGGTCGTAGATAGAGGGGAATGTAGGTGGTTAGGTTCGGGGGTGAGTCCCAAACAGAGAATGCACTCGAGCACTTCATCCATTTCTGGGTCATGCTGGGAAAATGCCGATCTATGACATCCTTTAAGGTTTCTGTCTTGTTGACCCATTCCAGGCCTTTCTCTGTGTATGTTTTCACATTGAAGTTCGTTGTGAAGAACCTGTCGGCTTCTAGCCTCCTGAATACAGTTAGAAAAGATTAAGTTGATGAACTAAAAATTGTTTCATTCTTTCAATCTGAGGTCGTAACTGTACCGTGAAGCGATGAGCAGGAAGATGAAGAAAGCTGTTTCACTTATGGCGAATCCCTTGATCTTCTTCTCTGCTTGCAAGCCGACTAACAGATCAAGCTTCTCTACATCATCTCCGTAGACTTCTTGCAGTGCTCCGATAACTTCCTCATCATCCGTCAGATCTTCCCAGCGGCTGATTGGGATCATGAGCTGGTTCCTCCTGAACTCATTGTAACGAGCAACCCCTCTCTCCCGGTCTCTATAAACTGCACAGCAAACTTGGATTAACTTGCTGGAAAAGAAAGCGGACTAAAGGGCTGATGAATTATAATATATCCGGAGAATTACTTTCCAAGGCAGCCATATCTACAGGATCCGATCTGTCTTCACCATTCACGTCGTGGGGAATTAGTTTCCTCATCCAAGTTGGGTAGTTCCACAAACTCAGAGCTCCGCAGGCTTGATGACCCATTGACACCATCATCTTCTCAAACCCAATCTTTGAAAGTTTCCTCTCACCTTCTTTTCCAATAATTTCCACCATTGGCACCCTATAGATCCACAGCAACATCTCAGCAGGCGTTTACTCCCCAGATTCCAAGTTTCAGGATATTACATGGAAATATGGAAAACTATAAAGGATGAAGGAAAGTACTCTTCTTCTATAGGTGGGACTTCTTGCTCGTCTATTTCAGCCTTGATGTCCCGGAGGATGAGTTTATCAGGAAGCAACGAATGCATTCTGTAAACACTTACAAACTCTTCCGTTAGTGAATATGGAACTCCGTGATCTCGTGGCTTTCTGAGTCCCACCAATCCACTCAGTATGGGACCTAGAATAGGCCCGAACATATCCTTTACTTTCTTTCCAAGAAATCCATACCTGCCATCAAACACCGGGTTGGCGATTCAGCAGAGGACAGGAAAGTTTTAGGCACTTCAGTTTTTTTAATCATTTTCCTCGAACTTGTCATGATTCTGTTACCAGTTAATCCTCATTCCTGCTTGAAGAGTATCCGTCTTCAGGAGTTCGACCGTCCAATCAATGGTGTGGATTTTGGCAATCACAGCTGAAGTCACTAGCCTCGCATGTCGGAAGAGCTTCTCATCGTCAAAATCAGGGTAGTTTTCCTGAAACAAATTATCGACAAGTTCGATGCACCTGATTGAAAGAGACGGCGAAAAGAAAACCAGAATAAATACGGTGCACACTCTTTACTTTTAGCATATTGCATACGGAATTATGCTCCTTCACGAACAAGGCTTGAAGAAGCGAAAATCCTGCCCAGCTATTCCTGACGTCGCCGGAAATAGGAACGCCCTTCTCATTGTGTTCGAGAAGCCCATCCGCTGAAATTTTCAGCTTCCCGTCCTTAAATGTCCGAACTCTTCTCATTCCTCCTTCATCGTTTCCGTAGATGACACTACCATCCCTGTAATTTCCAATTCACATCCACCATACTTTAGCACACAGGAATGTGCTGCAAAATCCGGGAAGCCATGAGTTGACTGTTGCATTAGTTTTTCGAGAACTTGATGGATCCCTCCGTTGGACATGGAAGCATGAAATGTTAGTCGGTCTTTCATTTTCTATTCGACCGAAAAATGTCCCATCACTTGAGTTTCGATTGCTCAAAGTACTATCTTTTTTCTTACACTGTATGGCTATTCCAAGGAGAAGCTTACTTACCACCATGGAGTCCTAATATTCAAAGAACCAGTCTTCCCATCGGATGAGCCAGTCGGGACGTTCTTTGTCCGGAAAAATCGAAACGCCTTCAAGGGACACCCGTTTGCAATTTCCTCCGGTGCTCGAATTTCTACCTGTCGGGTAAACATGATGCAGAGCAGTCAGTTATTTAAACTTGCTCTAGTATAATTCAAAATGTCGAAAACCATCTGTTTGCCCAGAAGCTTTCTCGATTCACAGAACACACCTGTTGGGTGTCCTCCATATGATCGACCCAGTCGTGAATCATGAACTGGATCCATGAGCAAGCAATCATGTTGAATTGCTTCCCATTGTCAATGAACTCTTTCCTTGCGAGAAGCTTCGAAGCCACTAGTAATGGGTTCGGGTCCAGCAACTGAACACGGCAGACGACTATATCAGCATAAAAACGCTACCTACGAACGGGCAAGATTTTTCACTGATCTATCCTATGGAATTAGTGATTCTTCCCCTGCAGATTTGTTCATTGTCGGAAAGAAGTCGTTGCTATAGCCAAAACTTTAGGTGGAATCATAACGATCCATGAAAACGACCCAAAACTGCAATCCGAATACTACAATGAATACATGGAGACCACGAAATGCTCCACCATACCTCCTCTTTATATCACTAGTTTCCGGAATCATCCATTATTATATAAGTATGCTACCATTGTCCTTCCATCTGCTAGTTTTCCTTTTCACGGTATAAATATATGTGATTCCGCAGAAAAATCTTGCTCGAACCAGCTTTAAATGATTCGTATACGCCAGAAAGGAAGAGCGGATTTCAAGATTCACCGATATGCGATATATGGGATTGGCTTACCCCGTATCGGGATGTTGACGGGGGCATATTCCTGCCGAAGAATGTCCCGTGGCTCCCGATCAGGTGGTCGTTAGGGTGGTTGCATGTTCCATCGGGTGTTCGGTATGCGAATTCCTTGGTATCGTAATCTTTTCCGGCGGTTTCCCCAACGTGCAAGAGATTGTACCGCTGGTGCAAGTGCCTCCTGATGCCCATGTAAGCTAGCCCCATGAACACAGGGAACCTGTGCCATATCCCAAGCTTGTCCACCAAATGTATAATCTACAATAAAAAAAGTGGAAAAAGACATTATTCATGATGCTGAATAACTATGCCAAGCTCATATCAGTCGAGAGCAGGCAGACGATAAGCAAACATCAACATAATTGCAGGGCTTAGAAAAATCTATGGATCCATACCCGGAACCGTTCAGGACCCCTCCCAAACGAGGCCCATGTAAGGGTGCTGAATGGTTCCGTGCCCGAAATTGTAGAGACGAGGTGATATGAAAAGAGAGGTGGAAAGAAGATATACATACATGGAAGAGGAAGGCATCAAAGAGACTCATTTTGGCCACGAAAGGATGGAGCTGAGGATGAATGAACGATGACAACAGAAACCCCATTGTTCTTCTTCTTCTTCTTCTTCTTCTTCTTCTGCTGGTGCTGCTGCAAATTTAAGCCTTGTCCGTGTGAGAGGAGGAGGGATGTCGTTTCCTGATGGTCAGCGCTGGACTTATAGTGAAGGGTTCAAAGCGACATTAATGGTAGTGTCGCCATTGTTGACGAGAGAGAGAGCTTGGAGCCATGGCGTGAAGTAATAAATGTGCAAAGCTAAACAGCCCTTCCCACTTGGGCCAAATCTGTGCGGCTCTTTGATCAGGGTTACGTTCATGTCACCCTTCATTTACATGCTTTTATTGGGAAGATCTTCTCCTCCATTTTTAAAACTTTTTAATGGAATAATTCCGTGTAGAACAGGGAAACTTACAAAGGACACAGTTATGATCTAAGTACACATGCAAACACTGTGCAGGGATGGATTTAGTTCGCCTTGGGGGGGTGGAGAATGGGGGCGGTGGTGTGCGTGCACTAGTGCAATTGCTCGATGAACTTGGAAACTCTTATAAGATTTATATATATCATTATATTAATTTAATTCCACCGTATAGCAGGCCATTAAATTTCACCCATTTTGACAAATTTCCTGGATTCGTCCCTGCCGGGATGACAAATTCCATGTACGTACGTGTTTGAGTGTGTGGTCAGGAGACGTATGCAAATTGCCCATCATTTACGCTCTCAGATCATATATGAGTTTAATACATTTTAAGCGAAAATTTAATATAGTATAAAAAATGTATTGTTATGTAGACTCACAATTTTTTATCATATTGAAGTATGTAATTCGTGATCCAATGAGCCCTCACCTCACTCGAGTATGGATGAAAAATGCCCATCTTGATAGATCAGTCCGTCTGGAGAAGACATGTAAGTATCGTATTACTGCATTGGACACAGATATTAAAATTTATTTTTCTACTATACAAAACTCATAAAATATATATGTAATTTAGAGTACACCTCCAATTACTTTTAAAATATTATAGTGAGGAATAGAATATTATATAAAAAATGGATAAAAAGATATTAATGTGTGAGATATTAAGTAAACTCTCCTATCAATTTAAGTTTTTTTTTATTAAATGTAAATTCTTCGGCCAGTGAAAATTCTAGATATGAAGGGGCGACCAATTTCTTCCAAGGTGGGCCAAAATCCAGTCCCATTAATTAGCAATTGGAAGGAAATAGAGATTGTCGATTTTAGTAGCATTCTCTGCCCGCCCTATACGCGTGTACGTGTTTTGTGCGCACGATGGGTGAGCATGAGTTCTTAGGCTGCGGGTGCAACTGTGCGTTAAGTTAGAGGGATCTCCGCCAAAGAAACGACTTTCAAATGCTAATAAAAAAGAGTGCCAATCGATTCTCGTGAAGGGCAGTCGGCGTGGCGTGACGGATGCGTACAGCGTCCTGCAGATCCGTCTAGCTATCGAGAAATCCGACGGGCTGTGCCGCCACGCTTCGTGTGTTTGTTTTGTTTGTTTAGGCCACCGGAGAAAGTGAAGTTTAGTTTCTCCACGTGTATATAAATATCATGACTCATGGATTCACAGTCTCAGTACCAACGGCAGCACCCACATGACGCAAAAAAAAAAAAAAAAGGGAGCTGGTTTCATCGACCAGTGGAGCTACGAGAGACCTCCGAGGGCTTACTCCAAAGTGTAAGACTTCTTATTAGCCATTATCGGCAGTCAAGAGGATTATCACTGTACTAATGGTTGTCCTATTGACTTGGATCACTTCATGCACACGGCACTAATGACGCATGAGGCCACCTTGAAAATTGAGGCAAAAATAACACGGACAAGGTGGCTGCCCGCTCTTGCCAAGATCATTGAAGCTGATGGGAATTGTTTTTTTCCATTTTCAGGGCGATCCGAAAAAAGAAAAATTCACAAAGAGACATAAGGTGCATTAGTTGTTGCTCTCGACATGTGATTGAAGGACATTTCATTCGATTTTTCTTTTCAATAAAATTTTATTGGTTCATTCAATACTCTCTTTACCGATAAAATTTTCAAATTCAGCCC
>CXYZ01003529.1:827036-858703 GCA_900006705.1 Sonneratia caseolaris | reverse complement strand
TATATTTAATTTATCTTTAATTAAAATTTTCATAATTTTAATAATTTTTTTTATTTTCTTATGTTTTTCATATACTTTTTGTTTAGTTTTGGTTTGATTTATAGTCAATTTGTTATATTTTAATTATTTTTTTAAAAAGTGGTTTGAATTAGTTAACCGAATCATATAACCGATTCAAAATAATTCAGTTAAATAATTATGTAATTGTTTTTTTTGGATTATGATGTACGCTACCCAAACTGAACCGAACCATTTTAATAGTTCGGCAAGGTTAAGTTTGTTTAACATATGTATACATATATCGACAATCACATAAGATTAACTGTATACATGTACATACATATATTTTGTATATATTATTTTATTTGTTGTTTATTTTTCAGGATAATTACTGAGGAATTTTCCACCATTTTCCCTTCCCCGGTTAATGGCGACCCCTGGCATCTTTCGTGCGTGAAAACTCGAGAAAGCTGTAGGCTGCCTTGGAACGGATTCGTGCCGGTTCTCCAATGTTAGCTCCAGATTGTAGATTTGGGCCCCCAAGAGGATACTAACAGTGTTTCAGGCATATCCAGATGAAATCGAAACACCGGACTTTCATGGGACCCTCGCCGAATCAGGAAGTAGCAAAGGCTTTGTGCTACCATTACTAGAATTAGGTGTATGGAGTTGGGTGGTCTATGAAGCAGTGTTAGTTCACGGTCACAATATCGGCAGAAGAGTCCTGAAAGGTCGAACGCTGGATTGATACGGGATGAACCCAACGAGAATGGTTCAAGAAACCAAATAGATCGAAAGCACGCCACTTAACCGACTAAACTATCCTGTACGTTCAAGGGATCCTGTCCTCGAAGATTGAGATCACCGGCAGTTATCATCACCTCTCCAGTTCTTAGGTTCGGTTTCTCTTCTAGCCCTCGAGAATCGGAGAGCAAAGCCCGGGTGACAAAAACAACATTAAAGAGATGTTCTGGTGAGGATAAAGCAAGATTAGAGCGCCTGTTCTTGGACAGTTTTTATTCTTCTTTACTGCAGCACAAACACATGGGAAGAAGGTACAGCATAGAAATTCAGCTACCAGACACTACGTTATCTAAAAGACATGAAAAAGGACAGACGCACTTAAGTCGCAGGCCTTAGGTATAGGGGAATGCAGGAAGTTCGGTTCGGGGGCGAGTCCCAAACAGAGAACGCGCTCGAGGATCTCATCCATTTGTCGGTCATGCCAGGAAAATGCCGATCGACCACGTCCTTTAAGGTTTCTGTCTTATTAACCCAGTCGAGGCCTTCTTCTGTGTACGTCTTTGCGTTGAAGTTCGTTGTGAAGAACCTGTCCGCCTCCAACCTCCTGGGAATAAACAAAAGAAACAATGTAAGTTCATGAATCGAAACCTGGAACTTGGAGATAAAACAATGACTTGGGTATTGCTCGGTCTGTACCGACTAGCCATGAGGAGGAAGATGAAGAAAGCAGTTTCGCTTATGGCGAATCCCTTGATCTTCCTCTCCGAATGTAAGCCCACCAACAGATCGAGCTTCTCCACGTCGTCCCCGTAAACTTCTTCCAAGGCTCTGATGACGTCCTTGTCTTCAGTCAGATCTTCCCAGGTACTGATTGGGATCATGAGCATGTTCCTCCTGAACTCATTGTACCGAGCAACCCCTCTCTCCCGGTCTCTATAAACTAAACCGTACACATTACCATCAGAAGATAAACACAGCTTCACGGAATTAGGTAGCTAGGGAATGTAAGAAATCCGGGAAGGAGAGCTACTTTCGAGGGCAGCCAGATCCACAGGGTCCGGCCTATCTTCGCCATTGATATCCTGAGGAATGAGTTTCCTCATCCAGACCGGGTAATTGTACAGGTTCAGAGCTCCACATGCTTGGTGACCCATCGAGACGACCATTTGTTCCATACCGATCTTCGACAGTCTCTGCTCCCCTTTGGTTCCCACCATTTCCGCCATTGGCACCCTGTTGATCAAAGACAGATCCAACAAGCAGTTATTCATCTACATGTCGAGTGATTGAATAGGAGATATATTGGATGGGGAGAATTCCAGTAAGGTTATAGAATACTCTTCTTCTATTTGCAGTGATCCTTGTCTCGAAACTAGAGCACCGATATCTCTGAGGATGAGTTTATCCGGAAGCAGCGAATGCATTCTGTAGACGCTTACAAACTCTTCCGTGAGTGAATACGGAACTCCATGATCTTGTGGATTTTTCTGTCCCACCAACCCGCTCAGCACAGAGCCTAGGATAGGCCCGAATCTGTCCTTGAACTTCTTCCCCAGGATACCGTACCTGCGATCACAATGACCGACTGACTCAGGATCCCCGCAAAATCAGGATGAACACTGTTCTGGTTTAATGAAACAATCCATACAGCTTGCAATACCAGTTTATCCTCATTCCAGCCAGGAGAGTATTGGTCTTCAGGAGTTCGACGGTCCAGTCAATGGTGTGGATTTTGGCAATCACGGCTGAAGTTACAAGCCTCGCATGGCTGTAGAGCCTCTCGTCGTCAAACTCGGGGTAACGTTCCTGCAATGGATCACCAGTTACATCCCAAGAAAGAGTGTTTTCCTATCAACTTTTATGAATGTATCTGACATCAAAAAAAAAAAAAATGGAAAGGGAAGAATGAAGATTTCCAAGGGAAGTCGAAAGTGACTAGGAATGCTATTGAATCCTACTTTCAGCATATCACAGACGGCATTGTGTTCCTGAATAAACAAGATTTGAAATGTAGAAAGTCCTGCCCAGCTATTCCTGACATCACCCGAAATAGGCATTCCCTTCTCGTCGTGTTCCAGAAGCCCGTCTCCGGAAATCTTTAGCTTCCCGTCCCTGAATGTCCTCACTCTTCTCATACCAGTTGCATCGTTTCCATCAATTACACTCGCATCCCTGCAACCGTATCAGTAGACTTGAAACTGTTGTTTCCGTTGTTGATTACTGTTCCAGAAGTCCAAAGTTCAAGCGTCATATTAAAAAACATCGGATAAGTCTGTTGCTGGGAGCTTACCACCATGGGGTCCTCTGATTCAAATAACCGATCTTTACATCAGGAGAACCTGTCAGGACTTTCTTTGACCGGAAAAACCTGAACGACTTCAACGGACACATGCTGGCAACTTCTTCTGGTGCTTGAATCTCGACCTGTTCAGCACATCATGGTTCGAACCAAAGCATTAAAAATCAACACCAAATACATTCTTCATTTAGCCATCATCAGTCCACACACAGCACATATTCCGTCCACTGCTAAAATTCGAAAATCGGATGGAAACGACCTGATCTTATGAGAGACGATCTGACAGAAACATGGGACCTCCATCAAGGAAAAGTACCTGCTGAGTGTCCTCCATGTGATGGACCCAATCATGAATCATGAACTGGATCCACGAGCAAGCAAGCATGTTGAACTGCTTCCCAGTGTCCACAAACTCGTTCCTTGAAAGCAGCTTCGAAGCTACTACTGATGGATGAGGATCCATTAACTGGTGCACAAAAGCAGAAAGATGGTTACGTGATCAGCAGTATCCCATAGAAAGTCCCAACTTAAGCTGCAAACCGAGCTTGCTAGAAAACGACTACGATTCACTGAACATACAAAACACTATTATGGTTTGGTATGAGATCGTGATGAACGGTAGTAGTGATCACAATTGGATGTCTACTGACCCCATAATGGGAAGTCGATGGGGACATGTTCCGGCCGAAGAACATCCCACTGCTTCCAGTCAGTTTATCGTTGGGATCGTTGTACTCCCCATCAGCTGTCCGGTACGGGAATTCCTCAACGTTGTATTCTCTTCGTGCGTGTTCTCCGACTGCCTTGAGATTGTACCGCTGGTGCAGGTGCCTTCTGATGGCCAAGTAAGCTAGCCCCATGAAAACGGGAAGCCTGTGCCATATCCCAAGCTTGTCCACAAAGTGCACTACCTGTGAACCATTCATATACAATCTCAAATTAACTAGTTAACCATTCAACCCAGAATACTAGATTAAGTAAAACTTTACAATACTGAATGCGAAAATGGTGTGCAAGAAAAAATACACGCTGTTTATATGCACCGAATTTGTGCTGTCGACACAATTATCCATCAACACGGAGAGATGGATTTCGCGTACACCTTAAAACTGGGAATGTTGATCGATACGTACATAGAAGAGAAAGGTATCAAGGAGGCTCAGTTTCGACACGAGAGGCCGAAGCTGAGGGTGAACGAGTATAGATGACAGCAGTGCTGCTAATGAAATCGCCATGGATCTACTGCGCCGAGGAGGGCTTCGAGTTCTTAGTGCGTTATGGATATGTCTGCGCCTTGTATATGCAGTCGTCTCAACTCTTACTTAATCTTTCTATCATACGTCTCTAACAAGTTGAGGTAGGTGTTTGGGTTACATTGAAACGCCCAAGTTCTTATCATTTGGGGCAAACTAGGTCGCGTTCCCGACTTGTTTACTGAGATTAATCCTTATCCGGGCCTCGACTTGGTCTTGGAAACAAGCTTTTCTCGGTCAGTTTCGAACCTTCATAATGCACGTGAAGTTTGTACGACTTGGTCTTGGAAACAAGCTTTTCTCGGTCAATTTCGAACTCTCATAATGCATGTGAAGTTCGTACACATAGAGCACATACTTGTGAACCCACCAACCCTGTAAATAAGAAAAAAAAATTTTGATTCTTTAATGGAGCCAGTTTGTTCCAACCAAGTAATAGTTAATATCAAGAAAAGTCACCCAGACAATCTTCGCCTGTTGTCAGCCCAACAGGCCAGGGCTCACCAGATAATTTTCCAAGATTTTTTAGGCGAAAGTGAGAAAAATCAACGCACATTCAATTGCTCTTTCCATGCCATTTTTCCACGTACACATCCTCTTGCTACCTTGCAGTTGAATGGATCCCGACAAATTACGGTCGGAAACAGCCTGTCTCGCTGGGGGACAAAACGCAGGTCATCTACCGTTCTGATGGGACGATCATCTTTCCCCTAGGATCTCGAATATATCTATCTGATTAGAAATCCTCACGCATATTCGTGGATCTTCAGTAGAATTTTCTCAATCCACGTGCTGACAAATATCTTCCGACGTCGGAAACAAATGCGCTGTCGAGGCTTGTCGTTTTTTGAACACTTTGTTGAAAGCAATGAATGTTGGATTGCTTAGGCGCGCAAGGCAAATGGCTTAGTGGGAGAAGAAATTTCCACTTTGAACGGGACCGTGTGATACTATCCCGATGGTGTATGAATCCCCCACGCCATCTAGAATGAGGAGTCACCATATAACTTAATAAGATCATTCAAGTTTGAATCGATGTGTTTGATGGTGTTCCTTTCGATCATTCGTCAACTTAGGAATCTGACGAGTCCCGTGTTCGAACTTTTTCACGCCCCTGTGAGCGAGGCTCGGGAAAGAACGAGTATTGTACGAAAGCAAGGATGGCTTACGTGGTTCGTTAAGGTCCGCTCATACGCCCTGGTAAATTGCAGCGGTCTCCCGTCGGTTTGATGCTGCGCGTAGTTGCAGAGAGTGAAGGGTGTTGTTACCATTGTCTTGTCTGCGTGGTCGAATGGTTTGGCACTCATCATCCCAATGGGAGGATTCGAGTTCGACTCCTACTTGCGACAAGGAGCTCTTAACTCCTTAAATGGGCTGATCCGGGGCAATCTAGATTAATCAGCTTGACAAAATTCAACTGGATACCGACAGTTTATAAAAAAAAAAAGAAGGGTGTTGTTAATGTTGCCAGGTTCTCTGTCTAATGGAGCTGTCATTTAGTGTGGGCGTGAAGACAAATTGCGAGGAGAGGTATTGTACTATAATGTGGACGTGGACCAACGTCCGTCCACAGGAGAGTCACTCGGTGATCTACGACGGCTGCCAATATAGTCACGCTGGGGCATTCAATGTGGACGTGGATGTTGATTGGACGTGGATGTTGATTAGAGATATTAAATGTATTGGTCTGGTTCGAAATTGGCTTGGACCGTTTCATAAACCGGTACATAACTGCTCTTATTAGAATGATGGATAGTTACAAATCAAGTCCAAAAATGTAAGCTCGTTGAACCTAAATTAGCTTGGCATGTTTTATCATTGAACCGGCCCATAAATATTTGAAAATCAGCTTAGAACCATCGTGAAACTTGCTTGGACCGACCAGATAGCCAAAATCCTACCATAAATGATCAATATTTTCATAGTTCACTTTAAATTATTTGAAAAAAAATTAAAAGAGACATAGGTCACAGTTCATGATTTAAGCTAGCCCGAATTTTAAAATGAGTCTGTTTAAGCCCAATTTTGGACAATTCATGATTTCCTCGACCTATAACTTATAAGTAGATCAAACAGTTTCAAACCCATGGTAGAACTGCCCGTTTTCCATCTCGTTGGTCCCTGAGGGATATCGACATGTGCCAGTGTTAATTGCGAGTCGGTGATTTCTATGAACAACTGAATCCTCTTCGTCGATACCTCTTCATCCAAGACTCATCACTGGGGCTTTTCTCACTCGGATGTATGTGATCAGCAGCATCTGGACAGGCCCATGAAGCCTGGATTGATTTAAGTGGTTCAACCCATTCTCTCTTAAATAAAGGCTTTTTTTACTCACAAATGGGAGACCCAAAACTAGAGGCGGCAAAGTTTCGTACCAATTCGGGACGATACAAACAAAGAGTATTTGGATCAGTGTTCTTGAGCCGCGTAAGATATTGGGCCACGTCTCCACTGTCAAAAAAACTGTATAAGTCGGAAAAGTAATAAAATAAAATTTATAATAAAAATAAAATTATAAATTTTTTAAAATAATTAATTATAAATATAAAAATTAGATTAATTATATTATAAAAAATCATTTTAAAATATAAATTATTAAACTATTTTAAAAAAATAATTATTTGTATGATTCATAACCGGGTTGAACTGCCCAAATCACAAAATATTCATGCTCAAGACGGCGGGCCACTCCATAATAGACTCAGTGACATGCCAGCTTCCCGAAACGGATTCAGCCTTTTATTACTGAAATCTATTAGGCGGTGGGGGAGGCTGGGATGGTTCCAAAGAACCTTCGCCCATGTTGGTATGAACCCTTCTAACTTCACCCGGAGACCGAAGAACCAGACCGGAGCACGAAAATGTTAAAATGCACTTATGGAGGCTAGCGTCTAAAGAGCAACCTCTCTTTAGCACGAGGTCCAGTGTGCATCTGGAAGACCGAAACCGAACGTATGACCCGAAAGCCATACGTATTCCATAAACAGGTAGAACAACTCCAAATCCGCTAAAAGCTAATGAAATGCTCCTACCAGAGACCGATACCCCAGACTCTGATCACACCATCGTTGTAGCCGCTGAACAGCATGCTTCCATCAGCGCTCCAGTTCAAGCTCGTGCAGTAGATCACCTGCAGCAACCGAAGAAAAGACCCGACAGACACTCAGCATCATTGAGAATATCGGCGATGAGGATGAGCAGTAGAAGATTAAAACGCCAGATATATACCTTCTCGTTGGTGGTCGTGGTTCCATCTGTCTTGTCAGCCTCGTCCTTCAGATCAACCTTGAGATCCTCCACGACGCTCTCGCTCTCGAGATCCCACATCTTAATGCTGCTCTCAGTTGCTGCACAGAGCCAGAACCTGTTCGGGCTGAAGCAGAGAGAATGAATAACGGCACCGGCATCGAGAGAGTACAGCTTCTTCCCCTCCACCAGGTCCCACAGCAGAATTACTCCGTCTTTGCCTCCGCTGGCACAGAGCGACCCATCAGGAGAAACTGCAACAGTGTTCACATAGCCTGTATGCCCGGTGAGGGTGTTCCTCAGCTTGCAGTTAGTCAGGTTCCAGACCTTCACAGTCTTGTCCCAAGAAGCGGACACAATAGTGGGCTGCTGCGTGTTGGGGCTGAACCTCACACAACTCACCCAGTCGGTGTGCGCATCACCATTCTGAATGGTGTACTTGCACTCGCCGACCGTGTTCCACAGCTTGATCGTGCGATCACGAGATGCAGACACAATCTGACGATTATCCCCAGAGAATGCAACAGAGAGCACATCCTTGGTGTGGCCTGTGAACCTAAATCACATCAAGCAAAGCATAATAAACAACTACAACTGATTTACAGCAGTGTATAGTCAATAATGCTGCCCCTAGATACCTATTCCACAGAGAGAGCTCAAATCATAGGGTGAGGCTATTGATCATGGAGCTATGCATTTGTCCAAACATAGAATGCTGACAGTAAATTCAGCAGAACAAGACAAGCCAGCAGCTACCATTTCACATTATACACAGGAGCCCATCAAAATGCTAAAATAAAACCGGAACCTCAAACAAGCTCCGAAAAACCGACTTCAATGGATAATTTGCAGTGGAATTTCTACCTAGCAATATCGAAGTGAAATGAAATATCATGGCCGAGAGCAACTAAAGAATCAAGTCCAAATCAACACTACAATTCAATTCTATTGTAAGTTATCAGTAAAAAGGCAAGCCAACGTGAGCAACTGGCAGGCGCGAACTTCGCCGCAGAAAGATTCATAAGATAGAGTAGTTCGACGGATCATATACCTTCTGGTGCTGACCCCGGCGTTGAGGTCCCAGAGGCGGAGGTCACCATCCCACGAGCCGGACAGAGCAAACTGGCTGCCGGAAGAGAGGACGACATCCTGGACGAAGTGCGAATGGCCATTGAGACGGCAGTAGGGGACGCCGTAAACATTCTCCTCCTTGGTGAGCTTCCAGAGGATGATGGACTTGTCCCGGGAGGAAGTCACAATCATGTCGGAGTTGTCGATCGGGGTGGCAATAGCCGTCACCATGTCGGTGTGGGCCCTCATGGTGCCCCTGAGAGTCAGTACCTCAGCCATTGTCGAGGTGCTCCGGCTGATTAGGATTTCACGGTGGTGAGCGCCGCACTTAGTTGAGCTCCAGCAGAATGGCGCGGGGTAAGGGATGACAGTGGCAGCTTGTCGTGGCTCTACGTATGGGGGTCGATTGAGGGGCTTCGGGGATCAGTCATGACGTCACCATCGTGTAAGAGTTATTCTTTCAAAATGATCCCCGTTCTTTTATTATTGTCTCAAATGCGGGCTCTAGACTTTCCTGATGAAACCCGCCATGATCCCTGGTATCTGAATTTTGTCTTTTCTTTTTGCACGGTAGTAATAAGGATTCCATCCATTACCCGACATAAGATCATAAAATTAGTTCAAAATGAGGTTCGATAATTCTAAATTTGTGTTTCGACTAACTCAACTGGATGAAATTGTTTGAAAAATAAATTGATAAATCGATCCAATTTAAATATGATTATGAGGGGGGTTTGACTTCGGGAGCCAAGATGCCGTTGGTAAAATGCTATTCCCGTGATGACTCCAACCGCCAGATGAACAGCTCGAGGGTCTCCCCTCCCCGAAGCTCGCTCGATACTCGGGCACCGCTCATAAAAATTCAGTTTCGCACGTGCGGTAAAATGGCAGATTGAATAGGTCTTCCCGGGCCATCTTAATGGCGAAAATCACTCGTGAGTATCGTTTAATGATTTTCTCATTCTTTTGACGACCAAGGGGAAAAAAAAAAACGAAAGATGCGTATGGGCCGGAAATTCATGGGTCCATTTGAAAACAATATGGTTTCATCTAACAAGGCCCAATAGTGTTAAGTGGGCCGAAATGGAAGGCCCAAACATTAGTAATAAGTCTCCTCCACCGTAGCGTAGGGGTCATTTCGTCATTTCAGTTCTCTACGAAATCTCCCTGTTCTGTCGCTCTCCCCCCACTCCTTTTTCCAGAAACCTCTCCCAGTCTCTCGCTAGGGTTTCTCTGTCCATTTCCACTTTGTTGTCCCTTCCCTCTCTCTTCAGCTCTGAGTCGTCATCAGTAGCATGGCGGCACCGGCGGTCTCTGTGCCATCGTCGTCCTCGAAGACCGAGTCGTACGTCGACAACAAGCGCAAGGAGGACATCCGCCAGGCGAACATCGTCGCTGCGAGGGCCGTCGCCGATGCTGTGCGCACCAGCCTCGGCCCCAAGGGGATGGACAAGATGATCTCGGCCGCCAACGGCGAGGTCATTATCACCAACGACGGCGCCACGATCCTGAACAAGATGGAGGTCCTGCAGCCTGCTGCAAAGATGCTCGTTGAGCTCTCGAAGTCCCAGGACGCCGCCGCTGGTGACGGCACCACCACTGTCGTCGTCATAGCTGGAGCGCTTCTCAAGCAGTGCCTTTCCCTCCTCTCAGCTGGAGTTCATCCCACGGTGATCTCTGAGTCGCTACACAAGGCCGCTATTAAAGCTATTGATGTCCTGACTGCGATGGCCGTCCCCGTTGAGCTGAGCGACCGCGAATCGTTGATCAAGTCTGCCAGCACTTCGCTTAACAGCAAAGTTGTGAGTCAGTACTCTACGCTGTTAGCTCCACTAGCTGTTGATGCAGTTCTATCCGTTGTGGATCCTGCAAAGCCTGACTTGGTGGATCTGAGGGATGTTAAGATCGTGAAGAAGCTTGGTGGAACTGTAGATGACACTGAGTTGGTGAAGGGCTTGGTGTTTGATAAGAAGGTGAGTCATGCTGCTGGGGGACCCACTCGCGTTGAGAACGCTAAGATTGCCGTGATCCAGTTCCAGATCTCCCCACCCAAGACTGACATTGAGCAGAGCATTGTGGTTTCAGACTACACCCAGATGGATAGGATATTGAAGGAAGAGAGGAACTACATCTTGGGAATGATTAAGAAGATAAGGGCCACGGGATGTAATGTGCTGTTGATTCAGAAGAGCATTTTGAGGGATGCTGTGACTGATCTGTCTCTGCATTATCTTGCAAAGGCCAAGATTTTAGTTGTGAAGGACGTGGAGCGTGATGATATTGAATTCATCACAAAGACCTTGAATTGCTTGCCCATTGCAAACATTGAGCACTTCCGTGCAGAAAAGCTGGGGCATGCAGATCTTGTCGAGGAGGTGTCTTTGGGTGAGGGAAAGATAGTGAAAATCACGGGTATCAAGGACATGGGTAGGACAACAAACGTTCTAGTCCGTGGTTCAAATCAGCTGGTCATCGATGAGGCAGAGAGGAGCTTGCACGATGCTCTTTGTGTGGTTCGGTGCTTGGTTAATAAGAGATTCTTGATTGCCGGTGGCGGGGCCCCAGAGATTGAGCTGTCAAGGCAGTTGGGTGCATGGGCGAAGGTTCTGCATGGGATGGAGGGTTACTGTGTTAGGTCATTTGCTGAGGCGCTTGAAGTGATTCCTTATACTCTTGCTGAGAATGCAGGTTTGAACCCCATAGCTATCGTGACTGAGCTGAGGAATAGGCATGCACAGGGAGAGATCAATGCAGGGATTAATGTCAGGAAGGGACAGATCACCAACATCTTGGAGGAGAACGTGGTGCAGCCTCTTCTTGTGAGTACCAGCGCAATCACATTGGCTACAGAGTGTGTGCGGATGATTTTGAAGATCGATGATATTGTCACTGTGAGGTAGATGCTTTCTTTAAGAGGGGATTGCTGATGGCACTTGAACGAACTATTTGGTCTGTTGTTTACTGTCTCTCGTGTTATTTTTGTTGCATGTGATCTGGGGATTGTCTATGGTTAAGGAAATTTTGATGTTGCTATTTCCTAATTTAGTAGCTTGATCTCGAATCTGAAACTGTAGATGTTCCTTGGTGCTGGTTGGATTACTGTCTTCATTTTGCATTCTCATTCTATCGCTGCACATTCATACTTGTCAAGGCATGTATACCAGTGTTACCCGAGATCTCCACCTTGAGAGTTTCTTTAAAAGCAAAGGGACAGAAAATCCTGATAGATAGATAGATGTACATGACAATTAGAAACCTAGGCAATCTCAGGATTGCGTCCTCCCAAGTG
This sequence comes from Sonneratia caseolaris, assembly GCA_900006705.1. NCBI lineage: Eukaryota > Viridiplantae > Streptophyta > Magnoliopsida > Myrtales > Lythraceae > Sonneratia > Sonneratia caseolaris. Next base: position 846,798 of record CXYZ01003529.1, on the reverse strand, counting down.
AGTCACTGTTTTGAGCTCACTCACGTAAGAGCATGCAAAGGCGATAACGCTATGTCCAAGGATAGAGGGACCAGGACCTGACTTTTCTGATGCTGCTGTGTATTTCATCACTGAGGAGGTGCTTTGTCAGGGCCTCTTCCTCCTTTTGGTTCTCCATTCTTTTCTCTTGGGGCTTAACAAAGAACCGTATGGAGTCCTATAATGATCTGATTCACACCCAAGACTGCGGAGAAAAGACAGGTAAATATGGTCGAAACTGGCTTCAATGGGTAGACTGGCAACTGATAACTGATTGGAAATTTGAACTTTGCGCCTAGCAATTGGAAGTCGGGTGCCCTTATCCTCTTGGATTGTTCTCGTCTGTTGTCTTCTGGCTGTCAAACTGACGAGGCATGCCTTTTAGAGCATAGCTGATCTCCGACAATAGGAGTTGCCATGAGCTGCCACCATATCACACTGTTTGACCGGGTTGCTTGCAATGATTAAAACTCGATATACACATTTCGTATCGTGGGAGACCTAAGGGAGCCTGTGGCCGTGTGTAATGGACATATTGTTGGTTCCCAAATGGATCTTACCGAAGCGATTCTTGAAGAGGTCATATCACTTTTGCTTCGGTTAGTTATTTGATATGGTAGATTTTCATGGGCCGAACTGAACCTACCCCTTTTGACGCATGGCTCAAATATTAAGCCCAAAGAATTTTAGAAAAAAACTTCCCCCTCTTTCAACTGAATGTTTCAGGGTTGGTCTTCGTTCGAGGGGTACGAGGTTCAGCGGGCACAAGGAAACGGTTCCACCCTAATCTCGAACGACCGGGAATTTTTACTCGCTGATTTCATCTCCCCGGAAGCGGTTTCTCCGACTGGGTCTTCCGTTATTCGCGCGCCTGCCCTTAGGGTGTGTGATGGAAAGGAAGCTGTTCTTTGTAGTTAGTTTCCTGAGTGGTTCGTGAGGGAGATTTAATTCTCTAGGCTTGCAATTTGCAGTGTTATGTCTTTGCTTTTCTTCTGAGGGCATCCTCAAAGTTTCCTTCTTTATGGTTTTTCTGTAGTTCTATGCTAGTCTGCTGCTCAATGTCAACGGATTCTTATTAATAGTAGTAGTTCATTCATTCCTTTTGTTTTCTGTTCGTTTATTCCTCTTCTATCATACTTAAGGGGAAGAAAAAGAAACAGCATAAAAAGAAGAAGATAGTGTTATTGGTGTGACATTGTGCATCTTGACTTACTGAATCCATCCTGCCCCTTAAAAAAATTTTACAAAAGAAAAGGAAGAAAAACAAGAAGAGGAAACAGAGAACAACAACAAGGTTGAAAAATACTAGGTAAAACAATTTGTGGGATCTCTGAGGGTGGGGACTGCCGGATTAGGAAGTCGTGGCAATGGGCAATGGTTAGGCATCACAGAGCCGATTTCTTTGAGCGGACCTACTCAGTATGATGTGATAAAGACCTGTGAGCTTGAAAAGGTTTACAATTCCGACCCCCTTCTGTGGTAGCTAAAATCTTGTTTTTGTATAAAAGGTTCATTGAATTTAAGCATTTTGATTGGTTTTAGTTTCTGCAAGAAGCTGGGCTGAATGAAAGTCAAGAAGAGGATATCCTTAGGGAGGAAGTGCTTGGAAGACTAGACCTGGTTCAACTATCTGATATCGGTATCTATTGCAGATAGGATTTTTGCATGTTCTGAATTTTAGTTTTTGAAAACTGCTTCTTGCAAGATTGCCTCTCTATTCTTATGTAAGAAGGAGCATGATTCATGCCATCTAGATGTTTCCATTGTGATAGATTGTAAAGATCTGGGTTAAATCCATAAGTCGTTCTAAGGGCCTGGTTGAGCAGCTTGTGCAAGAAGCAAATGCAAAAATCTTCACCTTTGGTTCCTACCGCCATGGGGTAATAAAGCCTCCTTGCTGGTTTTCCTGCAACTCACCGTATTTACAATTTTTTTTTTCCACGTTGTCTGATGTTTCCAAATTCCCTGATGATAGTGCCTGTAGCTTCAGCTTTGCCTTTGACTGAGTATGCTAACTATGACCTTATGTTTAATTCATATTATTTCTCCAGTCAAGTTGAATTTTTCGTAAGAAAGCAATTGATGGTAGCACTCTTTCAAATTTGGCAAGTTCAGTGATTACCCACCCACAAATATTAGCAAAATAATAGACAGTTTCTAATATCAGGATGGAGTATATCTACTATCATCTATACTTTTCATTTTTCCTGTTTCCTGTAAGGTTACTAGAATAGATACAATCTACTTCCCCAGGTTCATTGCCCCGGTGCAGATATAGACATTCTCTGTGTAGGACACGGACATGCAACGCAAGAAGTGAGATCCTTTCCCATCTTCTTGAATGTTTCTCCTTTTGCTTTTAAATTTCTTGCTCCTTAAGTACTGAAAAAGCACTTACATGGATCAAATGCAGGAGGACTTCTTTGGTGAGCTACATAGGATGTTGTCAGAAATGAGCGAAGTCTCAGAACTGCACCCTGTACCTGATGCTCATGCCCCTGCGTTAAAATTTAAGTTCAATGGTGTTTGCATTGACCTTCTTTATGCAAAACTCTCTCTCTGGGTTATTCCAGAAGTAAGTCATATGTTTATTATCCCTCACGATCAATTAGGCTTAGTTCGATGATAGTAGAATCTTGGTTTTTGAAGAGAAGTGTTGTCTCATTCCTGCTATGGGATCAAAATAAATTTCTGTTTGGATGTGTGTCTTATTGATTTTTACTTGTTTGTTCTGATAAGATGTTCTTTGCAGGACTTGGATATCTTGCAAGATTCTATATTACAGAATGTGGATTATCAGACTGTTTGTAATCTTAATGGGTGTAGAGTTGCCGAACAGATTTTGCGATTGGTTCCCAATATTCAGGTTCTTGCATTTATTGTGTGAATATGGAGAACTGTGGGACAACCTTTTTTTGATAGTTCGTCAATTTTCTCTGCTTAACAAACAAGAAAATTAGGAGAAATCTTATTCTATTGCACTTTAAATCAATCGTAAAACGTCCTGTAAATTTGCAGTTTAGGACTGTTCCTTATTGTTTTCATTTCCAAAGAAACGGAAAACTAGACAAGATTTTCACATCCCTGGAGTGTATCTGTGTTGGATATCTTCAGTTTGCACATCCAAACGTATCCCTCTCTTTCATGTGCAGAATTTCTGCACAACTCTGAGATGCATGAGATTCTGGGCGAAGCAGCGTGGAGTTTATTCAGATGTAAACAGTGTGATCTCTCAGAGGCCAATAATTTCGGTCGGAAAATAGAAATACTCCCCCTCATGTTTCCTATCTCTCCAGCAGGTTGCAGGTTTTCTTGGTGGTATAAGTTGCGCACTGCTTGTAGCTCAAATATGCCAGCTGTATCCCAATGCGCTACCCAGTGTGCTAGTCTCCCGTTTTTTCAGGTTACACACAAAGTGGAGGTGGTCCAACCCTGTAATGTTGTGTGATATTGAGGAGGGCTCTCTGGGTCTACAGATTTGGGATCCACAAAGAAACCCCGTGACCGGTTCCATCTCATGCCCATAGTTACTCCTGCATACCCTTGTATGAACTCCAGCTACAATGTCTTGGCCAGTAAAGGCATATTATGATGGAGGAGTTTCAAAGAGGAAATGATATATGCGAGGTATAAATTTTATTGGGTGCTACCTACTTGTTTCTGGCAGAAGTGGGGGAGTTTTTCAGCTCTCTCCCTCTGACTCTCTCTCTTTCCCCTCTTATCTGTAACAGATAAATTAAATTAAAAACATACCATATGCATATGAGAATTTTTATAATTCCATGTCTTCTGGAGTGCCATCCAGTATATCTTCCTTGATATTCCTGTTTCTTTACAATGTTATGAAGCATGCTTTCTATGTGTCTCTCACCTTTTCTTCTTTTTGTCTTTGAACGTCACAATGCACAATATGCCACTTCAGCGGTGTTGTGGGATCATATGAAACCTTCTTATACTTCTTCAAGTCTGGATAAGTGATATAATGCTTGGTTTTTGCAGGCCATTGAGGAAAATAAGGCCGACTGGCGCACCCCTCTTTGAGCCAGTCGCATTCTTCGAAGCATACAAGAATTACCTGAAGATTGATATCTCTGCTGCAAATGCTGATGACTTGAGAGGCTGGGTTGAGTCTTGCCTCGGAAAGCTCACCTTGAACGTAAAACTTTCTCACCTTGTCTTTTTCTTGTGTTGAGTATCATTTTAAATGACACAAATTAAAGTAATTTCTAATAAGTTGCATACCTGCTAATCTATAGATTGGGAGGCACGCTTATAATATGCTCCGATGCCACCCACACCCTAGGGATTTTACAGACAAGTCAAGGCCTTTCCACTGTTCATATTTCATGGGTTTGCAGAGGAGAAGAAAGGGGGTTCCTGTTAATGAAGGAGTACCATTCGATATAAGACTTACTGTGGAGGAATTTAAGCAGGAAGTGAATATTTACATGATGAGGAAGCCTGGGATGGAGATCTCTGTAAGCCATGTGAGGAGGAAAAACATTCCAAGCTTTGTATTTCCCGGCGGGGTCCATCCCTCCCGACTGGAAGACACCTGTGATATGAAACAGGCCGCAGAACATAGATCTGAGAGATCACCCGAATCAAAAGCTGCTATTAATGGTTTTTGTTAAATTTATTGTGAACTCATAAGGAATCTGGATCGTTTCCACTTAAAAGCTCAAGCCGATAGGTGGCGGTACCTAATCGTCTTATAAGCTCACAACGTTTTCTTTATTTAATCGATGTGAAATCGTATATCTCAATACCCGTCCTCATATGGTAATGTGGTTTATTTTGTCACGTGCCATTAAAGATCCGCCCTTAACAATTGTTTACGAGCCGGGTACTTTTCTTCCGGTCTTAGATGAGGGGGATAATTGACCACGAGTCGGGCAATTTTTTTCGGTACTCGGACTTATATCAACTGATCATGAACCAAGGTTCTGAACTCAGGTAGGGCGAGGTGCTAATTCACTTACTCTAATACTATGTTAAATTCATTGTGCTTAAAAAGGACTGGACCCGTTTTCACTTAAAAGCTCAAGCCGATAGGTGGTGGTGTCTGACTTTCTTATAAGTTCACAACGTTTTCTTTATTTAATCGATATAGGATTGTATATCTTAATAGTTCGGAAGAAGGTGGGAAGAAGAGAGTGAGGGAGGAGCGTTCTGATCCCAACTCAGAAAATACAATGCATGTTACAGCTGGTCCACCTCCTTGGAGTGTAGAAACAGCAGAAGTTAGCTTTACTACTACGAGTGCAGCAACCTCATCTTACACTATGGATTACGATTCACATGGTATTGGGGTAGGAGAATTGGGTACAAAGAAGAGTGAGCGCTGGAGCAGGGAATCTTGCAGTTGGGAAGATCGCTGCAGTCCCATATGTTGGGAGCCAGACCCTGGGAGAAGAGGTTGATGAGCTTGAAGACGATCTTGGGTGTAACAGATACTCCAAAGAAATTCCGAAGGATGCAAAATGATAGCAGTATTTTGTGCCTAACTTTCGGTTTTGGTGCAGCCTCCAAAGTGTTAGGCGGTGGAAGCACAGAACCCCTTCAGAAGGTTTACGTAAGTGCTCAGTTTTAGAGGGGCTCGAGGTATTGCCTGCCAAACTTTTGACACATTCATTTCTGATTTAGATGCACTGCTCTGGACTCATGTTGCTGGGTTTATACCTTCTGTATTTTTGGTTGATTTCTGCTTTTATCTTTTCTGGAAGAAGCCTGCTGAACTTCTTACGGCACCAATGACTATGCTCCATACTTTTGATAATATATGTCGTCATCTGTTCTTATTTGTCTCTACGACACAATGGAGCCCTGAGGATCATCGAGGCAAAGCTTCTGTCTTCAAATCGTCATCTTTTTATGCCCCCTAAGATCCTATCCGCGCCAAAAAGTAAACCTGGAGTCGATAACGATCATTGTGCATAGTCATCAAGATATGATTCGAGGAGGAGAGACCCTCGTTGATCATGCTGGGTGCCCATGCTATATACTTGGCCTAGTGGATGCCGCCATTCCATCAAAGTTCCAACAATAAAATTTTACTTGATGGGCCCGGCCCGTGCGCGCTGGCTTGGCTCTTCCCGATGCCAAAAAACGTACAATAGTCAGAGAGATGCAGGATGCATATCACGACACGCGATGGCAGCATGCTCTAGAACAGTTTCAAGGCTTGAGCATTGTATTGCTTGGAGATGAACTGTGTGGTATAGTTATATATCATTGAAATAGAGTGACTAAAAAAAAGGGGTTACCAGCAGCTACAGAAAGCAACTTCAAAAGAAAGTGATGGCATATATAGCGTATAAATCAACTAAAAAGAGAATTTTTTTTTTTTATAAATTAGTTGAGTTGATTCGATATTCATTTCTCCTTAATTTTCGTGTATAATTCTTGATGATAAAAAAGATTTATCATTGAAAGAGTTTGTAGAGATAGGTGTTTTTGTCAAGAGAAGGGAGATAAAAAAAGTATAAGGAGGAGGAAGCAAAAGCATAATGAAAGCGATGACAGAAGCATAGAGAGCACAAAGGAAAAGAAATGCTAATACGACACAGCAAGTCCTCATCTGTGCTCTCTATCTTCTGTCAACGACTAACATATATGCATGCGGCCATTCCCCTCTCTCTTCCCTATGTCCCCTCTAGCCCTAGTTAGATCCTGGTGTATGTGTCTTGGGCGAAGTCTGGTTTCCCCGAGAGACGTAAATGGGGATTTCTGGATGCTGTGTTGTGGTTCCATTGTGTGTATTATGTGGACTAATAATATCAACTCGTATCTGCAGGTGCTTGTTCCGAGTACTGACCCCCCGAATCTCACAAAACATGAGCGTGACTTATCAACCGAGGGGAAATCTAGCTAAGAAAGCCCGTGAAATATGCATGAACATGCAAACTATCTTGTCGATCGGGAACCCTAATTTACAAACGCTTTGTGAGGTGGGACACATTTAGGAATCAAGTCTAATGGGGGCTAAAACTCAAACTAAGGGTAGGAGAATGGGGTTAATGGAGGAGGTGAGACACCTAAACAAAAATGGACAAAAGTGAATGGAATGTAGATACTATACGACAGTTTTCGGCCCGCCCCCGAATTCACAGGGTGCAACTGCAGTCTCTCTCCCCCCTTAAATCCATCCCGTCTACGAGGAGGGCTGGTCATGAGCTCTGACCCGACAAGAGTGATAGTTTGACAAGGAAAGGTTTCTTGATGAGGTAAGGGAAGAGGGCTGAGGGGTTTATTTTGTTTGGTCTTTCACCTGTCGGGGCTTCTGGGGGAATCAAGAGATGATTGTGTCCACGACCCCCCAGCCATGCCCTCTATTTATAGGGTCTTCTCCTTTCGCAAGAATCAATACCAACTGGTAAAAGATATATATATATATATATATATATGACATTTTATGGCAATTTATACTATCAAAAAAACTATGAAATTGGAAGGTTTTATGTGTAATGGACATACCACGAGTCATTGTATCATAAAATTACATAAGTTTGGAGATTTGAAACAGTTTGTACAATCCATTGAACAACATTTATCTCATAAACGTGTGCTATATCGTTCAGCTGTTCCAGGTAAGATCATCCTCCTTTGAAAGGGTAATCTAGACTAAAGTGAGCATAAGGTGCAAAGATGCTCACTCTCGTCAGCTTGCTAGCTGATTTGTTTCTCAAGAATACTTCAATGCTTGGCTTAAGATTCTCGAAGTTCCCCCAAATACACAAAGCTGAACACCTTTATCGCAGCATAATTGATCGAGCAAGATGGTGGGAAAGGACATGGGATAAAAGCATCGATCCCAATAAGGGTTATGCCAATGGTGAGAGGATAGTTGCTTCGAATTTTGCTTGCTTTCCCCTTTTGGTCTAGGGATAGGCATACTTATACGGATAGAATGTCACAATTTAGAATGAGTTTTTTTTTTAATAACGTATGATATCTAAAAGTTCAATAAATATCTATTTGTAAAATGATAAAATTATACATATTGTAAATTTTTTTTACTTATGTAATATTTTTTTTATGGGAAATGAGTATTAAATCTCCCGTTCCATTGCATGTATCAACGGTGAGAGAGGGTCTTCCATTGCCCAACTTGGCTGCCTATGGCGGACATAGATCAGGCATCTTCATGATCTCTTCTACTTCTTCCAATGACCAGACCGATCCATAATAAAATCAATCTCGAATCAAGGATAGTATGTGAATATTCAATGCGCTGAGCAGCTTTCAACGCACGCTAGATGGGCACTCCAAGGAGCAAGGAATAGCATCCGATTCTATTCGGGTCCGGGGCGACAAGCACAAGATCACTCTTTCATCCACGAGATTTCTAGCATATATAGATTCAGTGCACGTAATAGAGTAGTGTGTTGTCAGCTTCAATTAGATTATGTTGAGGTCTCCGACTTATAGCGCGTAAGATCGAGCGCCACCCTGGCAACGAGTCATGGGTAGCGGAAACCGAAATCGAGGTACGACAGCCAGATGAAAGATAGTTTGTTCTTATTAAATGGGCCCAGACCAGGCCCAGACTTATGTAAGCCCATTGCAGAGGCCCAAACGACCCAAGCCCAATCTTGCTAGCCCATGGGAAATAACTGCTCACGGGGGTAACAGTTATCTTCGGGTCATTTTCTCTTCCTTTCTTTCACCGGCCCTCTCGGGATATTGTTGAGGAACTGCCTGTCGACCTTCTCGTAAAGCCTCCTTGTCTCCCTTATCATTCTGCCGGCAAGATGATCCGCTTCTTCCTCGTACCGGTTGTACAGGAACGGCAGCGTTTGCATGCACAGAAAACCTAGTCGACGCCACAAACTTAGACAATCTTCATACCAACATGGATGCCTATGAGTATGCTAGAAAAGCCCTTACCCAGGTAAAGAAGATTCAAGAAGCTGAAGCAGCTTCCGATCACTGATAGCATGTGCAGAAGAAAGATTGCCTGAAATTATAAACTCAGTCAGCTTTCTCTATAGGGCATGATATATATTTGGTTCTGTGGATGTTCGAGAAAGCAGAGCATTGTTTCAGGGATACCATTAAGAAACGGGCAAGATCTCTTCCAGAGGCGATGTCGAGTAACTTTGCCAACAGCTGGTTGAATCTTGCGTTGAAGGCCAAGGCGGCCTCGCTAAACGCCGAGCCTTCTGGGATGAGTTTCGGGATTTTTGGCGGATCCCTGACAGGAAATCCTAGGTTAGTATGACACAGCTGCAGAGGGCAAGAGTGTGACACATGCATGTTGACTGATCTGCATAATGTCTCTATTATGTCTTGCAAGTTGCATGATTTCGTTGATCTGATGTAAGATAAGATAATGTGTAGGCTATGCAGTCCTTGTGAGGAGGACAAGGAGGCACCAGCTGAAGATCTCCGCAGCCTTGCGCCATATGAAGATCACGAGCATTGCGGTGATCGAGATGTGGCTCACAAGGGTCACAATGTTGTACTCGGCAACCTCAAACAGGAGCCAGATCAAGGTTGTTCCAGCCAAAAGAGCGGCCGACACATTTATGTCCTTCCAAAGCAACACATCTGCAACTGCAATGTCATGGTTTCTAGTTCGTCAGCGTCATCTGTTCAGTAGGTAGATTGACTTGTTCTCTGTGACTAAAATCGAGGGATAGTTACCTCTTCCTCCTCCAAGGACCTCATCAACTGGCCTCTCGCGGCCGAGCAACTTCCTCAGTGGAGCCGAGTCTATGTCGGAGTCAGAAGATGTGTATATCAGGGGCATCGCTGCGGGGGTTGCTCTGGTCAGTATGACACGGGTTTTACGGACTGCTGCTGTGCATGAGACTTGAGTCTATTCTTTTTATTGACACCAAGGAAGGGTAGAAAGCTTGGCACTGAAGTAATAGTAAGGTCAAAGGAACAAGAAAGGGATGCCTTGGGGCTACGATGAAGCTTTGCATGCCCGCTACCACTGACGGTTTATTCCTCCTCATTGTGCATCCCGCCATATCTACTGGGCCTGTTCAAGGTCTTTCTCAGCCCAATGGGCCAACACAATCCAATATTTTGGGGCCCAATGGGCCGACTTGTGACTTCTCAAGCCCATCTACTGATCCTTCGGTATTTTGACATTCAATCAGCGAGCATGCGGTCAGTACTGGATTCGACTACAGATTACAGAAAGGAAATCAACCCTAAATCGAAATTCGGAAGTTGAGAATTGAAAAAAAAATTAAAGTTTGCATCCCTTCTTTCTATGCAGATAATCGATAAACATGCACTTTCTTGATCGATCTTCAAATTTATCCTTTTTCTTGGGCTTATATAGTGCATAACATAATGAACCGAAAATCTGTAAATGTTCATCAGTAGGTGATCCCTTAAAATAGAATCTCATAAGGACTCTTACCTAACAATAGTGGCGCAGGCATGCAATTGATGAGATAGGTCACTCTCAAAATGCATTCACCCTAAAACTTTATTGGTAATTGGGCTTGAAATCGCAATGCTCTAACTAGATTTAGAATCTGCCTATGTTTCTGCTCCGCTCTGCCTTTTTGTTGTGGAGTCTCGTGTTGTCTGGTGGATGATGCCTCAGCTCAGGTAAAAATTCCTTAGCAATTTTGACATGAACTCCAAACTATTGTCAGATCTCATAATCGTGATAGGGTGTTCTAATTGGTTCTACACCGCATCGGAGAAATCCATAATCCACCCTCAACCTATAATTTTTCTGGCATTAAACACACCCAAGTCGCTCTACTATAATCATCAACAATCATTAAAACATAACGTGCACCGATCAATGATGGGGTATGATATGGGCCCCAAACATCACAATGAATTATATCGAAAACTTGTTTAGCTCTATTGGTGCTTAAGGGAAAGGACAAACATGTTTGCTTTGCTCTACAACATGTATCGCATACCTTATTCTCAACATTACTCAATCAAAAACCAGAAATTGAAGATAAAGTCATCTGTGATGGGTGATACGTCTATGCCATTTCTCTTAGTCTTCCATTCATATTGCTCCCAATGCTGATTGCAATGCTAGGCACCTGAAACAATACATTCCCCCTTGCAACTTAGCCACCACAATTGGCCTCCTCAAGGTTAAGTCCTATACCACACAAAGTTTATGAGAAAATATCACATAACACTTCATATTTCTTGTCAATTATCCAACTAAAATCAAATTACATTTAAATTCGGGCACATAGAGTACATTTTTTAATATGAAGTCTGACACCCATATTGGATGTGGCTTCGTGATGGGGAGAGGGTCAATTAGTTTGTCCAAATTACCGGTCATATGCTATCTACGATCCAATCTAAGCTACATCCATTAAAATTAGAAAACACACCAGCCAATCGATCAGTATTATTATCAGCTGTCTTGACAAGTGTGAGGAGTTGCTGAGCCACATCATCGACTGCCCCAATTATTGATGAGCTTGGGTTTCCATCATGGGTTGTAAGAGCAACATGTCACGCCTGATTTGAAAGAGCTGCATAGACTAAGTGATTCGCATGGTTTGCCTGCTAATCTAGAGTTGACCTTCTCACTCCAATCTGCCTACGATTTGTTGCCTTTCTCCCTCTAATCTGATGTAGCTGCCTTGCTTCAGAACCTCATCCATTTCTTTGCTGTTCTCCCCAATCAACTAGACAGCCATTGAGTTTGTAACAATCTGATCGATTGTGTCCCACTTTCCGGCAATAGCTACAGGTGGCTCTCCCAAATGAACTCACTCTCCCATCATTTCTCCCATTGTTTGCTGCCATGAATGTCGTTGATTCTACCATTCCTTCATGTCCCCTAGCGGCCATCCTTTGGCACTATTCCCGTGTCAACATAGAATAAATTCTAACCATGGATGGAAGTGGATCAAATGTCAATACCTAGGAGCAAACAATTCCAAAAGTCTCAATGTCCAACCCCATAAGGAACTGATAGACCTTCCCCACCTCCTCCTCACTGCATACTCCTTAGCGACACTACATGTACACCATGGAACCTTGGAATAATCTTCGAGCTCATCCCAAAGGGCCTTCATCTATTCGGCAACGGTGAGTCCCTCTTAGCATAGACTGCTCAGATATGTTTTAATTTGCTGGACTCGACTAGCATTCCCTTGTGAGAACCTCTACTTCAAATCATCCCACATGACTTTCGCTATGTCTGCATATGCCACGCTTGCCTATATGCTCGTGTCCAATGAGTTAAAAATCCATTCTATCAACATATAATTGCATACCCCCATGCCGTGTATTCCACTGCTCCAACGTCCGGCCAAAATATTGAAGCATCCAAACTTGCTGGGCAATGGAAATTCAATAAACAGAATACACATATTACATTCGTGACGTGCGTATAGATGCCACGAACAGATTTCTCTTTGTTATTTTTTTTTTATATCGGTGATGTCTGGTTCTACAACAACCAATTAATCTATCGGATGATGTATTGTCCAACATGAAAACCGTTAATTAAACCCTAGATATTGACCATCGAGAGTTTTGAATCCTAAATCTATCATACTACATATTATTAGTTTACCAACTGTTATCACTCTCTCGAGAATAATTTCTCTTTGTTCTTGTTTTACTTCGAGGGGCATAGTAAGAGAAGAATAAGCAAGAGAGATTTGGAGTCATCTCAGTAGGACTCCACAACTGCTAGCTTTACCTTCTTTTCCTCTCGCTGTCCTTTTTATTATAATTAAATAATGTATTATATATTTATATATTTTTTATATTTAAATTTTATATATTTTGAAATAATTATTTTAATTCTATGTATTTAATTCTGTTTAATACTTAAAATTTAATTTTAATGGTAAGTTAATAAGGCACAATGATATATCAATAACTTGCTAACATGATAAAATTTAACTGACGTGACATGATGATATGATAAAGTGTCACCCACGTATCATATTATATACGTCGTTCAATATTATATTAGTAAACCGTTAAAATTATTACTTAAATACATTCAAATATATATATAATCAAAAAATTATTTTAAAATATATAAATTTTAAATATAAAAAATAATAAATATATATAATTCCCACCCTAATTCTTACTTTTCTTCTTTTTTTTTCCCACGTATCTCTCTCTCTCTCTCAACCTTTACAGCTCGCCATTACGGTCGGTCAATTATTGAGCGACTTTTCCGATCTCCGTGTACGATGTCGTGAAGTAACCGCCAGCTCAGCGGCTCCCACGTCTCCCCCGGGTCGGACCCTGCGATTACAATTTTCTCCGATAAGAAGCAAGATGGGTGTACAGAGAGAGACACATATTGCTGCGGCACCTTTATCCGAAGTCAGCAAACACTGAATCAAACTATAGACTTTTAGTGCCAATATTTTTCCTAGAAGGCAGAGCCGAAGATTCTGAACAACAAATTGAAAAATAGATGAAAAATCGTATGGTTAGTTAGTACCTAATGAGAATGTGGGTACCATAAGGCAAAATCGATACACAGAGTGGAGACCAATAGACCATATCATTACATGGCAAGGTGAGTTAGCAGAGTAGTAAAGGATGAAAACGACACAAGTCTTTATGGACTGTGTACATATATGGGGAGAGGGAGAGAGAGTGTTGCCTCCAGTTCAATACACCCAATAATTCCAGCTTGTCCTAATCAAACAGAAGGATGAGACTTAGATTGTCGATGTCCTTTAAGAAAAGAAACGAAGGCATGGTGTCAATATGATTTGATTAAAACCATCCAGATACATATTTTTCTCCTAAGCATGTTTTCAAGTTTGTGAATTGAGGAAACTAATTATAGTGAGATTGGCTCGTTCGAACTGATTCAGTCGGATCCGTTCAACTGATGTATAGGACGAAGATATGCACGGGAAAAAGGGGGGGAAAAGAAAAGAAGAGTACACTTAGATAATTGAAAATAACATCTATAGATAGAGATACCATTATACGCATGCATACATATATCTGCTCCAAGCAATTTCACAAGAGCCAGAAAGGATCAACAAGCTCTCCAAGGGTTCTAGCGCATTTTCTTCTTCCCCACGAGTGACGACTTCTAGGACATTACACCCTTACATCTCATGCACCTGTCACAGCCTGTGTCGACTCCCTCTTTTGGAGAACCATAATTCACACCGGCTGGAAGGGTTTGTCATTGACGTGAGACTAAAAGTACATAAATGTGCCTGACACCTTTTTCACTGCATGTAGTATGGGCTCTCCACCTACACTTACATGTGAAAAATAAAGGTATAATCGACACGTTTGTGTGACATATATATATATATATATATAGAAGTAGCAAAACACAACACTTTCATGCGTGTATATATTTATGCTGCAGTATTATGATAGATATAGGGCAAGCAGAGTCGAAAATCCTTGACTCTGGTGGATTCATGATTTCTCTCCCCGGAGCATCCGGCTACATGGATGGGTCCACCGGTTTTGAACATTGTGTATCACGGGCCAGAGATCATTTCATTAGCTTCGATTTCTTGCAGTCTGTCCCATCTCGAGTATGCAGCCTTCACCAGCGGGTCATTTTGCTCCTGCGTCAAAATGACAACACGTACTTATTAGCTTCATGTTGAATACGTTCGTCACCCATTATGTAGTTTGTATGTTGCGTAAACTTGGCTGGCTTATCAAGATCCCGCATGAAAATTGGAATTAATTAAAATTTTAAGTGAATAAAAAGATATAATATCAGTATAAAATCAAAAAATATCTTAAGATGCATACACACCAAACCCTATTTCTCACACTAATCAACATTTTTGTGACGGGTCGACATATTTTAAATTCATACGTCATCCTTCGAATGTATCTAGGCCATGTGATTCCTTCAATGCATCTAGACCATCTCCAGCCATTTTCCTAAATCTGATTTTTTTTTTTTTGGGCTCTATGATTGATGGGGTAAATTTCATGCTTTTCAGATATTATCTGAGCAACATTTTAAAGTATTACTCAAAGTATCATGAACTCATGAAACGTATTATAGATAAAATCAAGACGTGCAGAATACATTAACACATGTTGCATGCTGGCATAAGAAGCCAATATTGTCGATCAATTTCGTAGTAAAAGCTGAGCATCTCTTTTTACCTTGTAACCGAGATTAGTCAATTCCGCCCGGGTGTATATCTGCCCGCCCATGTTCGCGGTCACAACCCGACATATCGGATCCAAGACCAGGTAAACATCGGCCTCATGGAAGACGTACAGCTTGCTCCCCATCTCGCATGTCATCGCGTGCTTCACACTCACCATCCAGTTTTTCTCGGAACCGAGAACCTACGCACACATAAGAGATCGAAGAGATGAGAGTTATCAACTGATTGCGCAATCCGGACTCGAGAAACTATCGACTCTTTCTGGTGTTTCGAGCGCATGGTACGTAATGGCTAATTGCCTACACTTCGGAGCCGACCAGGATCGACGATGCACATCCTCAGGAAGTCCTGCACAGTCTTGACACCGGCAGAGGCCAAGTTCGTGTAGAGAATTCCTCCGTGCCTGATCTTCTCGAGCCTCCACACTTCGTCCTCCAATTTTGGTGGGTAATGCTTCTTATAAGCTTTTACGTACGGGGCAAAAGAGAAAATATTTAGTGATGATCATCATAAACTAGAAAATTTTTAATAGAAAAGCATCTTAATATGAACCTATGCTCGTTCTGGTGTTTGATAAACATTTCTATTAGTAATATTTTGCATTCAGATCTTATGAATAGAAAGAAAAAAAAAATCTTAATTACAATAGTTAATTTTACTATTAATGAATTGACTTGACTTAAATTTATCATAACAATATTTTGACACTAAATTGTACATTTTGAAAAATGTCATTGAGCTAAAAAAAAATTAAAATGCCATATGTGTTAATTTTGAAAAAGAAAATATATGTATACGAATATGTACTTAGACGTGCAAGTGTGTGTGTGCGCGCGCGCGCGCGCGCACTGGAGTCAACCAGTCAACCGGTATGCTTTATGTATGGGAGTATCATGCATTTGTTAACAGACATTGATTGCGCATGCCATTATATATATATATATATAGTATTTGTGTAGATTATTATCTAAATTGCATAAATATATATATTTAATTGAGCTAATCATATAGATCAATTTGATTCCGGTTATTTGACACACACATATATATATATATATTAAATAAAACTTCACATTAAAAAAATGATTTGTTATAACTATATATATCTCTCGATTTAATAATTAATAAGTTATATATTTAATTGACTCGCCTCCCCCTCTATTCCTCTATTTTTTTTATAATCGAAAAAATAAAACCTCTTATTTAAATCTTTTAAAATAATTTTTTTATTATGGGCGAAATTTGCCACTCAAATGTGTGGACTAATTAAAATCATATGTGAATTAATAAAGAGAATTATGAATCTCTCATAAATAAATAAGATTGTAGAGAAAAATGTATGCATATACATGTAGTGTATAACAAGACACACGATGACATTGTGTGAACATTAATTCCTTGAAAGACGAGACAATTTTAGGGTTATAATAAAATCGTGTACGATGTCATCTAGACACACGATATTGATTGTGGACCAATTTCAATTTGGATATAAACATGTCTTGTGTCCAATCAAATCGATACATAAACTACATGAACATGACACATATATAGAATCCAATCTAATTAAATGCATACTAGATATGCACTGACAGACAAACAATCCAACATGTCATTTTCTTCGGGAATCATATGATCAAAAGCTCTATCATGTCCAAAAGAAACTTTGAAGGAACGAGAATTCAAGTGGGCAAGAATTGGACGGTGTTGGCGTGCACATGGACAGAAAGATCAAAATTGAAACTGTGTCGTCATGGTATGAACTTCTGTGTTTTCGGATAAGATTGAGGATTTATTAGCAATAAACGTACGAATCAGAGGATATGAAATATTTATCAATCAAATAATCAAACTAAGAGAATCCGAGAAAAGCTGTTAAGCTATTTATTAGACGACGACGACGACCAAGAACTGTCGTGATCATTCAGAGCTCCGGATATATGTGGACACATATATACATATATATATGTATGTATGCACGCTTTGTTAGGAAACTTTTTTTTTAATTATAAGATTCAAATTAAGTAAGACCACATGATTTCGAGTCATTACGGTTTGGTATGAATCATCTGAAACTGAGTATTTGTGAATATTATCCCTGTAAAAAAAGTAAAAAAAAAAAAAAAGAATTTAGGAGTTTGGGTAAACTTACATTCTCCGCGGTGGTCACGAACAACGAAGGGTTCGGAGACGGCCTCGCAGATCCTGACGGCAGTCCCACAGCTTCCTGGAATGACTCGAACCCCAAGCCTGAACTTCCGGCTCCGAACCCAGCTCGAATTGTCGGTGAGGAGGAAATCGGCGAAGGAGGCCGCCATCAGCTCCTTGCCGCCACCATCCAGCTGCCGGAGGGTAGCGGTCAGGTGGTCGCCTGCCAGCAGCGGCCGCCTTCCCTCTCTTGGCTTCATGATACTATCCTCGAACTCCTCCTTCGTCCAGACACCATCACCATCGCGGCAGAGAGGAGGGAAATCTCCCTTGAGGACCACGACCTCGAGCTTGATCGGAAACGGAAAGGCCGTGGGTAAGACAGCAATGGTGGTGGCAGGATCAACTGTGGCGTCGGTTAGG
This sequence comes from Sonneratia caseolaris, assembly GCA_900006705.1. Lineage (NCBI taxonomy): Eukaryota > Viridiplantae > Streptophyta > Magnoliopsida > Myrtales > Lythraceae > Sonneratia > Sonneratia caseolaris. Next base: position 829,108 of record CXYZ01003529.1, on the reverse strand, counting down.
AGGACTTGGACCGGAGAATTATCGTCCGATACGATCCTGTTCAAGGTGAAGATGGGGGATTTGAGGGTTCTAGCGAACACGAGGTGGAGTGGGCACATGATGGCCGGCGCCGGCGCCGGCACCGGCGCATGGATTTGGAGAGAGGGCGGCCTTCCCAGGTGGCGCCTGGCCGTGATAGTGTTGTCTAGCGCACGCTTCACCTCTTCACTCACCTGATGATGTTCCGCGCATCAGGGAAATTCAATCCAAATCAATTAAACAAGATATACGAGGTATAATTTTTCTTTCCAGTTGCAAAATAATACGATTCCACTCATGGGATTTGAAGGTATACATATGATCACCTACAAATTTTGCAGTTAACTAGGACTCTTCTCTTTTGTATAATTAGTAATCTGACATACATATAAATTTTTTCCAGTTATTAAAACAAACAAAGAATAAAGCGGGAAATAAAAAGATAGGAAAGGTAGTACTCAAAAGGTTCGAACAAGTGTGTGTGCGTGTGCGTGTGTATATATATGTGTATATGTTTGTTCATCACGCCGTACCACTTGTCTGAGGATGGGTGCTAAGGCCGACCAGAATTTCTTCAGTTGATTCAACTGCAGGACTTTTTCAACCACACTGCCAAGACAGATAGAACATCAAATTGGGACTTTTCCTGGTTCCGAACGTTACTCTGAACCGTATTTTATCTGATCAAAAAAAGGTTTAATACAGATGAACAAACGCATAATATGTATTTCTCTCTCTCTCTCTCTCTCTCTCTCTCTCTCTCTCTCTCTCTTTCTTCTTTTGCATGTTTCTGATGATCCATAAGCGAGCACTTACAAAGCGAATCTGGTGGCGGGTCGGAGGCGTTTTTGATCTGTTGGTCCGTGCTGATGATCGTGATGGCACAGATCAAGGCCAGACTCGGAGAAATATCTGCAGGATGCAGGGCGTTTGCTGGGTACACAGGCCATCAGGTTTAGACTGAAGGGAGGATGGAAATGTAAACCGGACTCTTCGCTAGGGCTTATTGGAGTACAGGGATTATTGATGGAATCATTGAGAATAAGGAGGAGAGAACCGTATGGCTTTATAAAGTGAAGGAATCTGAAAGCTTCCAGGAAATATCTGAGAAGATCCAACAGCTCCTTCCTTCGTTACTGATCTTCCAATAGCAAGCGAGTCAACCGTGTGGTCTCTCTCTCTCCCTCTCTAGTGAACATCTCTTCCATGGCGATTCATCTTTGCTCGTTAAGGGTTTTTTTTTCTCCCTCTTCTTTGAGATTAGCCCATTAGATTACATGCATGGCTTGTCAAGGGAACACTAACCTTCTTTCTTATCATCGACCATAAAAATTGAATTTAAAATCTGTTAATTCTAAAAATTTAAAATATATATGGTCATTCTTATCAATAATTTTATTCTATTCATCACAACTAATTTAATTAACATTTCTACATGGGATGGGCTTCCATATAAATATTGAAGATAACACGTTCTATATATAGATAATTAATCAGCAAAGAGACTATCATGTAGCTAGTTGGAATAATCAAATAGCAGTTAATCTGATTGACCACTATGCGGTTTTAAAAAGGAATGTTAGCAACACCTAGAAAGATTAGGTTAATAACAGCTCATTTGAAGAATAGTAATTGGTACCCATTTGTAAGCTTTCAAAAGAGTAGTAATTCCATCTGATGCAAGTGGGATAATATTGTCTTTCAAGAATTAGTTGGTGTTAGTGTCATTGAGCAGAGATGTCGCTTTCCTCCCCTCCCCTCCCCTCGTCCCAGTAGTCATTTTCCTAACCATCTATCATTGGATTTGCCAGAAATGCTAATTACAATGAGAACCTCTTCCAGGATAAGCATTTAGGACCCCATTCCAACTTATAAACAAGTTGATACAAAGAGTCAAAGAGGTTCGACCAATGGAGAATTAAGATTCAAACCTCTCGATCTTGATCCCAAACTGACGATTGCGCCGATACATCAAGCATCCTTCCTCTTTGTTGCAACGTGCTTTGTTCCTTACAATTAATCCAATCATTAAGGGGGGGGGGGGGGGGGGGGGG
>CXYZ01003529.1:794746-826832 GCA_900006705.1 Sonneratia caseolaris | reverse complement strand
ATTTTTAGACAGCTTCCCATTCTAACCCGACCTGAACTTCAGGGGCCGTCCGGACTATCAGGGAAAGTAGACAAAAAGCGCCACCAATTAATGATTAGGGGTTGCTCTAAGTAGTATTAATTAAGGTAATCATTTGGTTCAATTTTACGTGTCCCTTCTCATATCAGATAATGGGATTAAAATAATAGAATTTCTTAAAAGTTTCTAATAATACACGACGTAAGACACATCCAAATTTTGATTTGTATAAAACTTTATTTCAACTAAGTCACATTTATATGATTGTAGAAGCTAATTTAGAGAAAATGAGTTTGATGTAATAACACTACTTTTGACTTAATAATTAAAAAGTTATAAATTTAATTTTTATTATAAAACTCCCCTTATCCATTTTATTCCAATTTCTTCTATCATATTTTATACTCATAAACTAATGAAAAAAAGAAGAAGCCAATATATAACTATGACAATAGGGAAACATCTCCTATTCTTTCCCGGAAAGTCTCACCATTTAACATGAAACCCATTTTTAGTATCAAGATTCGTACAAATATAAGTTTGCATTGCAGGAGCCAATATCACGTTGAAGGAGGCCCGAGAATTAGATTTCCAAATGGCCGGCATCGTATCTTTGAAAATTCTAGTCGTGTCAAACAGGTGGTGGTTTTATAATCTATTTTTGTTGAATGTGTGTGTGTGGATATATATATATATATCTACACTACTACCCTTATTGGGATTCATTAAAAGGAAAAATGAAAAAGAAAAAGAAAGAAAGAGAAAGATAGGTATGGGAGGGAGAATAGATAGGAGGAAGTAAGTATTGAAGTTTTATAATCCAATAATCCCGATCATACATGCTGGAATTGAAAAAAAAAAGATTGTGCATAAACATAAACCTAAGCTGAAATATATCTAAATCGATTATTGAAACTCGCGTAAGTGATGGGACATAGATCTTCTAGGTCTACACGAAACTATCAGAACATGTACGAACACTCATTAATGAGATATTAGAATAGCTGAATTTATGACATATAACCCAGTGTCTACAACCATGAACTGCACATAAGTGCCTGTAATCCATAGCTTTTAGAACTGAACCAAACCTTAAACTGGTTAAGGCATGGATTCATGAGTCAGACTGAGATTTAATAGGTTGAATTGTATATTAAATATAAAATTATTATTATTATTATTATATTACGAATAAATTGAAGTAATACCATAATTTGACATTAATTTATAATTAAAAAATAATTAATAAAATCGTCATATTAACTCCAAATTCAATATAAAATATAAACATATGTCTAATAAAATAAAATACTTATATTATAATATATATTTTTATTTTTTAAAAAATTTAAATTAGTTGATTTTTTTACCGATTCAATTGATTTTATCAATCTGATCAGAAATCGACCTGTTCAACTAGAGCTAACTGTATTTACAATATAATTTGATTGGAAACCGGACCGGGTGAATGGTCATTTTCCAATCGAACCAGCCGACTTAATCTACTTTTAAAAACGATATTGTAGTCTATTGATTTTCAATTTCATCCATTGTAGAAATTGAAAATTACCTCATGATTCTGCTCCTATACTTTTACGGTTGTCCTTAGAAATCTTATCACTTGAATTTAATCAGATCACTTAATCGAGATCAACTGCTTAGATAGCATTGATACACGTTCAATTATGTAGTTGTTGGATAGTAATTATCCGAATGAATCCAACACTAAGATCACGGGTCACAATCGGGTTCGATCATGCACTCAGGTCAATTGTTTTTTAAACAGAGGGAATGCCCAGAAGTTAGTTGAAAATTTTTTGTCAAGAGCAAATATATATATATATATACATATATTATTCAATATTAATCAAATCATAAACCATTAATTACCCGCGACGTATGCCATTATAGATGTCAGGACAGACACTGTTTATAAAAGTAGAAGACAATTACCACCTACTTCTGGTTGAACTAGTGGTTCATTCATTAAATTTTAAATGGATGATCGAATGATCGAATCTCATATTAAGAGCATCACGAGAATTTTCCCAGGGATCCGCCCCGACTACAGACTGGTCTTAACATACATTTCAGCTAGTTCGGAGATATTGTACGGTGTAAAAAAAAAAAAGAAAGGTAAAAGACAATTATCGACAAAAGTTGTCACGAGTCGTGGTTCCATCGTCCACCATCCCATTTAAAAGACAATCATGGACGCGGCAATTAATACATTTGTGCTGTCTTGTACGCAACGCGGAGACCTGGTCAGACGCATCATAGATTACCATATTTGCTTTAGGTATACTTAGAAATCTAATTATCTCTAATATTGCTTAATTTAAGCGAAGAATCGGTTTGTCGTATATATATATATATATATATATTGTTCTCTCTCGATAGCACGACTCGGACTCGACCTTGCTTACTAAGTGGAAATGTCATGTTCGTCTCAATTTACACAATAGAACATTTTCTACGTGGACATGCGTTTGATTTGTACTGGGAACAAGTCCTGGTTCATGTGGAAATTTGGGCGCTGTTTCTCCGAAGAACCGCGTTAACCAATTCCTGGTAAACTCAATCAAACACATACAGCATGTACGCCTTGAATTCAATCCTCCGAGCTCTCGAATTCTTCCCCTCAGTCACTGTTAGACTCAATTTCTGTTGTTCAAACAGGCCGTATTCCTCAGTACACGATGCCTGCTCGTCGGGAATTCAATTAATTCATATCCGCATCTAACCGATCTAAAGGTGGGGGCGGGATTCAATTAATTCATATCTGCATCAAACCGATCTAAAGGGGGGTGGGGGGGCGGGAATGATGGGCTCTCTCTGTTCGTAAGAACCAAATCTGAGAAGTTACTCAAGCGGAAGGGACCCTGAACCGCACGAACCGGGCACTTGTAGCAGTTGGCAGAATTTTTTCAAAGACTTTGTTTTGAAAGCTCCATTCAAACTTTTGAATGGTGGGGGGACCAAAGGAATTCAACATAAAATAATGGGATGATATTGGAGACAAATATGATCGAGGTCTGACTGACCGTAGGCCAAAACCACCACGTTTTATCAGATGGAGCAACAGTTCATGATCCTGTTCTATCTCCCTCCCAAAAAGACTCCGAGTTTGTGCTGAATTATTTATATCATGTCCACATTCTTTTTTTAGTTTGGATCACACAGTATTTCTAAACTAGTCGAATCGCATCTTAAGACTAGTCAGCACTCGGACCAGAATCTCCGGAAAAATTCTCATTAACCCTTCAAATCTGAAATTTGATTCTTGGATCACCCATTTAAGATTTAATGACAAACTACTGGTCTAACTCTAAATTAGTTATATCATGTCACTTTCAAGTCATGGAACACACGGTCGAGATTTTATTCAACGCGATTTCTCTTACCAAGTCCACACGACAATAATTATAATGTAATTTCGTGTGCTCTTTTTTTTCCCCATTTTTATGATATTGTGTCCAAATGGCTTACCCTGCCAGTGTCTTTTTTTTTTAAGAGAAAAATCAAAGTAAACCCCTCTTATCGTTTACGGCAGATAGGTTACCTTCAATTAATCACATAATTAACCCTTTTTCCCCCCTTGACTCATGAATTAATATATCTGTGTATAACGTCAACTAGCATTTTCATTAATTAGTATTTTTATTTGTCGTGTGAAGGTAGTTAGTTATAATTATAATTTTGTTTCGGTCGCCGGTCTTTGGGCCCGACCCACAACATAGCGGGCTTAATGGGCTATTGGGCCGTAATATAATGAGGTACTTCCAAGCTCTTGGGCTATGCTGAGAGATGGGCTCATCGGCCCACGCATCCCTTCTCATTCTCTATACACGAACGACGACAATGACGGAATCCGCCCAGAATCCTTTCTCTGTACCCGATGTCGTCGGTGGCTCGTATGCCGATGAGCATGCAGCTGTGGATTTGGATGAAGCAAGGTAATGCAGACCAATTCCATTCCTTTCTTTCAAAGCCAACAAGAGGAAGGGTGTCAGATCTAATGCGGAAGATGCTCTCAAGCACATCATCCATCAGCCCTGTCAGTGAGAAGAAACATGAATTCAAGGAGGCTCGGTGCTGGAACAGAAAGTCGGGGATTGCTGGTGTTGGAGCGGCCGCATTCGGCGGCCCTTCTTCTCATCATTGCCCATCTTCTCCTCACCTTTTCTCGATGATCTATATGTTGGATTTGTCTCCCGTAGAACATCCTATAGAGCTCCTGATAGCAAATCACACTTCGAATTCCGTCTCTTGGATTCGACAGGGACGGTGGCTCCTTTTTCGTCCAATTTAACCACCACTGGCCTCGGCTTCAAAAGACCCACCTCCTTCTTTGGGGCAGGAGACCGAGCAGAGAGTCTGAGGAGATCTTCAGTTTCACCACGATCACTTCCTATCAAGGTCGGGTCATTTGCAAGTGGGTAATCCATCATTCGATACGCTTGAAGGAAGGAAGATAATACAACCCATGTCTCTTCCGGTGCTCAACCAGTAGAGATGTCGACTCGTTTGATGGTTCTGTATTTTCCCTGACTCGCAAATCAGAAGCAAGTTATTCTTCTATTCTCTCCCAATGCTGAGGTGCAAAAATGCTCGAGGACGGTGGTTCAGAATCGCCAAAATTTGAGTCCAACTCCCTAAGATTCTCCTCGACGACTAGCCCTTCTGGTATTCGAATTCTTTCCTGAGCAGCGACTGGGACAGGACCCAGCTCTTCACCAAAGGCATCATCCAATAATCTGATCAATTTCAAGACTTTCAGATTCCCCTCTGCTTGAGCTTTCTTCCTCTGGGGATCGATCATGAATCTCTTGCTTGATTAATTCAGTCAAGCCAAGAACATTCCCTGCCCTCCCCAATATGTCCACCTCAAAGCTCCCAAGCAATGGTTTCAAGGCCAACTTGATGAGATTTAACAGGTTAACACTAGATTCTCTAGTGAACACATTCTCCTCAGAAGAACTGATTTCTGAATTCTCTCCATTATTTTCAAGTGGAAGTTCCTCGTATGGATCATTATCTGAGATCGTAGGGATGAGCCTATCATCTTGCGCAGAAGTCAGTAGATCCAAAGCGTCGGGTGTTTTCCTTTTGGAGATTGGTTCTAAAACAACTCCTTCCAAGTTACCAGCAATTGGAACCCCCTTTGCAAATAAGAATGTACACAAAGTTCAAATGGATTAGTTGAGAACTGTACATATTCTCCACAAACCCATGCAGCAGCACATGGTCTTTTACACAAGAAGGGGTTCCCAATCATTGCAGGATCAATAAGCAAGCTCCGAGCCACCTGAATGAGCTCCGGCCCAACATACCTGACTCTCATTCCACGTCAATAAGCTGATCCTCGATAGCCCCACCCTTTTTGCAATGAGGAATCCTTGACATCTCCCCAAGAAGCGATACATCCCAATCAAAATCCATCACTATTTCATAAGTGTTCCGGTGTGTTGCTCTCGCAAACCACTGCCATCACATGATTAAGAGACTCAAACTTGACATTTAAGTCGGCATTGCTCAGGACTTAATCACAACCTGCTCATTCTCTAGAACCACCCACAAGTGCGTTGGGGCGACTATCGAAAGAGCATGTAGTCCAAGATAATTGAGGTTTGGATCCTAGTCCCTCAACAATTCCCTAATCTTTTAGACTGCAGGCTTCACAGCAGACTCATACTCACTCAAGCTACACATCACTGTCCTAATACACTCGAACATCGATGACTTAGCTCTGCTCCTCCTCATATGATCACGAACCGGCTCAACAATCCTTTACACTACCCTCTGGCAGCTTCGGGAACATCTTCAAAATCTCAATCATGACCCAGTTGTTCTTGGAATCAACCTAAACCCGGTTAAACTCAGGCGCCAAAGGGGTCACATGATGCAAGCTCGCAAAACACCCCAATAACAGCAGATAGAATTCGTGAATCAGGACTGTCCAAATTCTCAATTAATCACTTGAAACAGAAATGAACGGCATCAGGGCATTTCTTGAACAACCTTAAGATGATCCCAATAGCCTTTTTTCTAACAGAAACTTTGCTACTGCCCAACAACGCGAACACCTCGGGAGTCAGCTCCCTAGCAAGATCAATAGTGGCAATGTTTGCCAAGCAATCCAGAGCTCAACCCGCCTTGAACTCGTTAGCACTAGAGAGATCATTCCTAAGATGATTGTTGATAAGCAACAAAACAAGGGTATCCTCATTGGACTGCGAAGCGGCTACACACCCAATTCTCTTCTGAGCGAAGCGAGGAGAAGACATCCACTCAACGCAGTGGAAAGCGGCCCACGACATGTCGACGAAGTGAAAGGAGTTGAGTTAAGAAAGCTTCTGGAGGGCAATGGATTTGGTCTGAATATCAGTGGATTTGATCTCTCTTCGGATTTCCTCCATCGCTTTGGAGATGGAGGCGGGTCCGCCGATCAGTTGCAGGCGGATTCCCTTGATGAGGTCCTCCAGAGTTCCGCTGGAAGAGGGTCTCCAGACCGACATTGTAACCGGCCTGTCGAGGATAATGGGGGATATGGGTTTTCTTGATTTCAGAGGAACCGCTTCGGCACCGGAATCGAGATTGAATCTTTTGTCGAAGGGAGAGACTGAGACAATCTAATTGTTGAATTAAGATCTCCTCAGTTCGTGTCGGAGATTGGATTCTGGAAGACATCGCTGAGCCAGGGCTGAAGCAGGTACTGAATCTGGGTCGGCTTCTTAACCCACATAGATTTGTGGTCACTGTGATGTAAGAGATGGCATATTGATTATTGAGAACGGGGCTAACTCTGTCTGCCCCGTTCCACGATCCGTGTCGATGGCTAGTCTTCCGCGATAATGGAGGCTTCTGATTCCATTCATGATGAGCATAACCCAATAACAAGGAGAACAAGGAGGAGGAAGCTGAGAAAGAAAAAATTTCGCCATTTTGATGGAGGGCTGATCAGACTCAGACCTTTCTTGTCATTATCGAGACTGGTATTTCTCTTGAATCCGCAGAACCATCTCAAAACCAGCTTGGCCTCGAAGGCGGGACTCGAACCCGCACCTTTCTGTTCAGATCCAATTCTTTCTTCGCATTCTCCAAACGAGAGAGAGTGGAGGGAGTGAGGCTCTTCTCGGGGTGAAAACTGAGAGATTATCAAACTCTATAGAAGAAGGGAAGAACCATTCCATCTTCAACCATATGTAGAAGAACGACTAGGTTTGAACTCGAGACTTCCACTTAAGCTGAACTCAAAATTGGAATCCGGTTGCCGATCATGGGCTGCAATGGTTCTTTCTCAAGACCACGTGAGGACGAAGTCCTACAAGGGCATATCTATGTCATGGCACATACAGCCGACATCAATTCGTCCATAATTTCGGTTCCTCATGAGGATAAATGACTGCGTTCATTGTTTGTTGGAGTTGCATACGAAGTAATATTCCCTAAGAACAATCATCAAGACCCGTTACTCGATAACAAAAAAAAAAAGACATTTACAATCATTGCTAACATGACCACGTAAGATATGAAAACATGACTCGCAGAGCTGTTATAGAACTACACTCGGGAATACTTCCAGAAACCCCACCACGACACGAACAAGACGTGTTAGGAGATTGCTAACTCGGCATGGTCGGGCTTCACCTGACAAAAGAGTCCTTGGTTGAAATATTCGGATCCTTAATTATTGCGACAAAGGAGACCGGCCGACACTGGCGCAGTGGAGGGGATTGTAGGACCCCACAGGGATCCACCTTCAGGTGGCCCTGTCGCGACTTCACTGGTGGCTAGTACGATATCAGAGACGCACATTTTTAGATTCTACTGATCGACAGCGGACATTATTGACTGATCACACCAATGCATGTCATGGAGAGGATTGATGGGGCAGACCGATCCCTCGACCATTCGACATGTAAAGGGTCGGATTCTACTACTCAGGAAACTGATTTTTAAGGGGGCCTCGTTACGATATTTCTGTCCTGCATGTAAAGGGTGTGTTGTAGAATTCTCCTCATGAACATGGACAAATATCATATGCAAGTCAATTGGGATGGTTTGACAAACAGGTTCCTTTAAACGAAGTCTTGAGATCGAGCTTTTGGTATAAAGAAAATCTACACACCGGATAGCTTTATCTCTAAAGTATCCTGATCTTGAATTTGGATTAATCAAATCTCATTAAACTTTGTGTACACACTGAGAGAAGGAACAAGCCTACTAAATTGGGTTGGTTGTCCCGCATGTTTAGGCTGGTTGAAGGCCCTTTTTCAATAATAAATCCTTGGGCTTCTTATGGGCTTGAGATAGTACAGGCACAATCCAAATCACTAATTATAAGCAATTTCGCTCTTGTTTTAATAAAAATCAGACATTAAATCCAGAGGATTTCTTCTTTTGGGGGGTCATAATCCAGAGATTGGGAGCTTACACATGATGTATCGCTTTTGTGCTCCTTGGCAAGGTATTGAGTTCCCCGAACTGTGGCGAAAGCCAAGTTCACATTCTCATCAGTTCATGTTGGCCGATATCGCGATGGGCACATCCAAAACGATCGACCCTGTACATAGCTGTTGGCCATATCACAACTCCTGGGGTCCACTTCACCGATCATGGTTCATGTGCGCCAATCGTAGCCTTGCGATTGCAATCATGTCTTTGCCCTAGCTAGCAACTCGGGCCTCTGGGAAACGTCGATGTCTTCTCCGTTATCTACTAAAGTTAATCGTGCATTGGTTCTATTGTAGTCTGATCCTAGCACATCGACTGTTGCAGTTAATAGACCTTCGAGTTTGTCTTCTCCCAGTTGTTGGCATCGGAGCCAATTGGACACATTTCCTTATCTTTCCCTTGAGATATCTTCCTTCTATTTCATCGTCAATTAGATCACTGCTGTCCACAAGTAATTCATTTAGTGGACTTGCCTTTCAAATAGTTGATTCACTATCGAGGATAAAAAGGGTTTTGTGTGGACAAAATCAATTCAAACCGGCTGCACAGCGTGTCATTTTCGTTCTTTAAATCGTAAGGAACTTCCGCAGATCTATGCATCAATTAATCCCAAGTTCAGCCGATCCCCAGTTATACCTTCTAAACATTCTGTTCATCGTTTTTATAGGTGATTGTCATCTCTTTGGATGACGATCGCTATCGATTTCAATGAGTTGCTTTGAATTCGACAGCCATGCATTGCCGAGTTCGGCTCCATAGAGTTTACAATCACGGGAGTTTTCCCTTTACCAAGCCGACACCCGAAGGACCTAACCGATGGATCCCAGCAGCAAATATGGAACAACTGTTAATGAAAGTTAGAGCCAATGATCTCGGGCAGCAAATTGGATGTAACGAAGCCCTTGGAGTCAATATTACATGTATCTAAGCATATCAAAATTCTCCGCGACATTAAAGCTGCCGACATATCGGCATACTCAAAATTAATCAAAGTAGGTATTCGGCCACGGGTTTGACTTCGGCTTGTTGATCGATCTTTCGTGTGGCAATCAAGTAACTAGCTGGGTATTCTATCAACACGTATAACTTGATGGAATTAATTAACACCCGAGTACATGGCCTAAATCGCTCTTTTGACAATCATTCATGGAAAACTTCACGGACTGTGCTTTATAGCTTAATCATATTAAGTGAAATTATAAACCAGGGTTTTGGTGCCAATATATGATGAGATTCAGCTGCCTTCATCTTTGATTATATTTATTCGTGATGGGTTCAGTTTGGATTCCATTCTGCATACGAAGACGACGGTGGAGATAGCTTCTGAACTTTTTCCTTGGTCTACCCCCAATATAGATAGGCCCTAGCTGTAAAAAGGGCTAGGGGTTTGGCCATAACTTGCATGGGCAAATCATTGCCCCCATGCAATGTGGCACGTTGATCAGGGGGCACATGCGAATCAGAAGCTTATCCCTTCGCCTGTGATTGAGAAGGTTTGAAGGTTTAAAGTTTGTCAGGTACTGAGTGAATGAAGTTGGGTAGAAAGAGGGAGCTCGGTACGATGGCTATGTTATCGACATATTATCAGAATATATTAGTTTTTATCGATGATCATCAAGACTTTTCAACCTGTTTATTCTATAATTTTTTTAGTATCATTTCTAATAGAATATCTTTATACGTTGCTACAAGGAAACTTGGGTCTACGTTGCCATCTCTGCGACTAGTTACCCTAGGGCACAGGCTTAGGGTTCTTGTAAGTCTGAAGGAAAGAGATTGTGGGGACAGTATAGTGTGGCAAAACATTAAAAAAGGTGATCGATCCGTGTAACTGGCTTTCGAGGAAACCCATTATTGAAGAGGTACTACGAAAAGGAGATGCAGAGACGAAGACATGTACAACGTCGGCATTTACCGAATAATTAATGTGTGATTTTCCTCACATTAATTAATAAAACACTACCAAGTATTATAATTTATGTCATTTCCGCATATTTTTTAGGGTTTTTTTTTCTAGTCGACCAGGACAGCATAGATCTCCACACTCAAAATTTTGATGGGTTTTATATGAAGAGAGCACAAATGAGTAGTGCATCTAATGGAACAATTAGGAGCTGATTGCTCGAAGTCATTGAGAATGCGAAACTCGAGAAACTATTTAATACAGTAGTACTCTCATTCTTGAGTCAATATGATTTTTTTTTAAATCTGTATTCAATTAACAAATAGTATAAATCACTCATTCCCATCTACCTCCTATAAAAAAAAAAAAAGAGATGACATTGTGGGGTCCTAAACTTGAAGTAAAATAGAAAAGGAAAAAAGAGAAATGTGGTTTTATAGATTCGATATAATGACAAATAATTTGTATGTTCGGTTTTCATTGTTAGATTCTTTGTGCTCCTCTATTCCCTATTTTTGTTTCCCCTTCTAGACTTACGTGTCTTTTAGGTAATCGGAATAGGAAGGAAAAGGAATTGATGGGAGCATCCATTTCCACTCTAATCTTTCCAAAGTGGTTGGTGATTGGAAGACGATAATCCTAAAAATCACAAGCTTTTCTATATCTGTAGTGTCTTTCTATAACAACTGTGTTCCGTCAGTGCGGGCGTATCCGATCATTTTTGTGGATTTGCATTTAGATCGTATGTGCCAGCAATGACCATGTGATGGACTTAACACTCAGACGCTTTTAGCTCCAAAATCTTATAATGGAAGAAAATTTGACATGGACGAGTTTTAACCCCTACTTATCTCATATAAAGATTCATCGGTCCAACTTATAAATCAAAACCCTAAAACCGAACCTCGATACCGATACGGATATGATCTTCGGAACTTGATTTTTCAACTTTGGCTTATGATCTAGCGGGGCGGGGCAGTGCTGCTGTACCGAGTCCCTTTCTCCCTCGAATCTCTACGTCTCTTACCTCAGTAGATTGAAACCATACATCAAAATTGGACTACTGAACAAGAATACACGGTCACGTGCCCAGCGATCGAACAGCTCACCAGGCCACGGATAAATCCAAAAAACAAAAAAAACGGGGCGGGGGGGACTGAATGCCGATGTCATCGCATGATTGCTCCTGTGCACTGTTTTAATGGTACCTCCTTAGTTTTCGGAACAGCTGTAACGCGATGGAATTCTTACACTGTCAGCGAAGGAAGACATACAGGCATGCACCATCTGAAACACATATCTTACTATTGAGATAGATGGGTCGATTTTTCCTTTTTGAATAAAATGTTATCTTTGGAATATTTTAAATGGAAAAAGAAATTCCGTATTTAACATTCTCTTTTTCTGCTGTAGCTCGATTGGGGAAGGGTAGACGGAATCACAAATGGTTGTAGTCACCGAGTCTTGCCAAAGGGTTGCTTCTCAAGCTCGGGACAGACTGTCTTTCCTTAGACGTATCTGGATAGACGTGGCATCAGCAGTTCGATCCACTCTGTTTAAATGCGAGACACTCCGGCCCCCACGTACCAACATTGATAGTCACATTTCGGGTCCAAGTTCACTATATGCACGCTTATGTAACAGGGGCAAACAGTGGCTATCTACAGCAACTCATCAGACAAGGTTGTCTGTCTGTGATGATGGATGGGCACAGGTACCATGGGCTCCTTCCTCCTCCTGGACCCCCGCGCAAAAGCATATGTGGGGATTTACCCCACACTTGGGGTAATTTGCCACCTATTTTACCATACCAAGAATCCCCAGCCAGCAAACAGCTCGAGAATTACGAGAATGTGAGATTGTTTGGGACCGGTTGGTAATGTATATCGGAAACCGTGCATGCCATTAGCCTTATGATTTGGGAAAGTTCTTGAGGAGCTTCTCGATTGATAGATATCCCGAGTTTCCCAGCTCGTATCCTTATGGCAAGAAAGAGCCTTTTGTGTGGCGCCAGTACTCACCAGCTAAGCCGACCCTTAAAAAGCACATCACCATATCTTGTTGCCTCGTATGGAAGCAGGGTCCAACGAAAAAGCACTCCTCCATCTTAGCATTAAGGGACAATTCATCCCTCCCTTACCTGGGTAGCTGACACCGTAAAACTGACCCGTATGAACTTGCTTGGTCCGATACGGGTGACCAGTTTGGATCAACTTGAACATGAATCAATCCAATGCCCGAGGTTAAGAAACTCTGAAATCGATGAAAACAAAGGAGCAGGAGGAGGAGGGGAAAAAACCATGCATCCCATACAATTGAGATGGGGGGGCCCAATCGTGAATGAAAGGGACCTATTCGCGGGATGATCCCCTGAATATAGATAGTCCTACAGAGGGGACACAACCCCTGAAAATCGAATTGCCACATGGCCTCTTCCAATGCTCATATGGGAATAAGATTACATAAATATTAAATTAAATCATGAATTAAGAAAAAAAAAAGAGTATAAAAAAATTGATTATGAGTTGATTGGAATAAATCGATTTTTTTTAAAATAAAATTTTATATTCAAATTATTTAAATAATAAAATTCATTATTGAGAAGATTTACTCCTTACAAGGTTAATGGGGCTTGAGAATTAAGATCATTTTATCTTATAAATATCAAGTAATACATACTGAGGAGACAGAGAGAGGAGAGAGAGAGAGAGAGCCATTAGGCCAATTTCTCAGAGATTTTGGGGGCATATAAATAGATATGCAAGTCCATGGCACCCCCCTCCTTATCCAGAAAAGAAGCTCCCAACTTGGGCTCCGACCAGCAACTACATAACCGGGGTGCACATTCCCAAGATCCTCAAGGCCTCCATGGCTAATGACTTCACGGCTCCATCCATAGGATCAGATTTCCGTAACCTCAGGACCCCAATTCCCGATATCCTTGATATTGATCCAAGCATGGATAACTTTCACTTCACAGATATGAATCCTACGCCAACGACCACCTTACTCGACCCCTCCTCGGTCATCCTCCCTTCTGCCTTCAACTTCCAGAGCCAACCCATGAGTTTCCCGGAGTTCCCTGGAAGCCTGGCGGATGCCTTTCCGGGATTAGTGTTCCATCCTGGAGAACAGGTTCCAGGGGTTGTACCTCAAATGGTCCCAGCTATGGGAAATAACCCTTGTGAGTCGAGGAAGAGGAAGGCTCCTGATGTTTCCGAGAGCTGCTCTGGGGTCTCATCCCATTCTCCTCCTGCTTCTGCTTCCGGGAGTAAACGGAAATTTGTAAGGCGTCCACTTTTGTTTCCTGGAAATATTCTGGTCCCTCTGTTTCCTTGTTCCTCCTGGGAAGCGGAAATTTATCTTCGGATGGCGATCCGCTGATCTTTTATCTCTGCTTTCTCTCGTGCCGATAGAACTCAGGTAGAGCAAAGAAGATGAAGAACAGTGGGAAAGTGGAGGAAGAACAGAAACCAAAGGAAGTGGTCCATGTCAGAGCTAGAAGAGGACAAGCCACTGATAGCCACAGTTTAGCTGAAAGGGTAAGCAGAAGAGGAAAAAAAAAAAGGCAGAAACCTGTAATAAAAATAAATAAATAAAAGCTTTTTGTTTTCGGTTAAATTATTACATTTCACCGTGTGGATCAGTTTTTGCTCTTACTTCAATTTCCTTTCGAGTATCAAACCCGGACAAATTTTCTAAATCCGACCAGTAAATCATATGTTTCGTGGAAAACATTAACCCTCTTGTTCCAATTTGATTGAAGCAGGTCAGGAGAGGGAAGATCAATGAGAGGCTGAGATGCTTGCAGGACATTGTCCCAGGATGTTACAAGGTTGAAAAACATTCTTCACTCGTCCTATCCTCCTGTCTGTTTTCCTTATGGAATATCCGTATCTTAAAATGAACTAATCAGTGATAAAATGTTCTTCGCAGACCATGGGATTGGCAGTGATGCTAGATGAGATAATAAATTATGTGCAGTCCTTGCAGAATCAGGTTGAGGTGAGAATTGAATCCCCCCGCCTCTTGAGAGATCGATAACAACCCATCAAATTCCATTTCTCAGTTGAAGAAATTATTTAGCTGTCAGAAGATTTGGGAAATGGTTGATAACATTTCTGTGTTTCAGTTCCTCTCTATGAAACTCACGGCAGCAAGCTCATACTATGACTTCAACTCAGAGTCAGATGCCATCGACAAAATGCAGGTGATTAGTCATCTTCCACCATGAACAGTGCTCAGCATTTGGCTAAAGTTCATTACAGCTAATACCAATAATGTCGATAGGAGAAGGGTTGATCCACTATGCATTAATGTTCTGTTTTTCGTCTTGGATTGGACCTTGCAGAGGGCAATGGCAGGAGAAGCAAAAGAGCTGCTGAGGATAGGTAGCGAAGGGAGCACCGGAGGAAACCACCAGTCTAACAACTTTCAGTTAACATCATGGCACCCTTAGGCTTACAGCTGTGGACTTTGCCTGTAAGTTTCAAATACGGACAGGAGAAAGCAGATCAAGAAGAAGAAGAAGAAGAAGAAGAAGAATTAATATTTCACAGCTTGAGAGAATTCATTCTTGTAACCTTAACCTCATTCACATGAGGGCATTTGATGCTATACAAAAAAATTGAAAGAAAGTATATATATTTAAAAAAAAAAGAGCTTTATATGTGAAGATAATCACTCATGTATATCTTATTTACTCACTAGGGTAAGATCACGATCTCTCTGTCAATATCTTATAATTGAAAAAGCTACACATTTCGACATGAATGACTATAAGTAATGAGAGTAGAGGAAATATTTATATCAACTATGAGGAGGCTGTTGATCTCTCAGACGAAATTCTCATTGACTGTGCACATGTATTTGATTATACCGCTCGCAAAAAAGTTATCAAAGGAAGAAGGTATTGAGCTGTCTCGATCAATTTTGTGTATTATTTCATTGGATTCACAGACAAATGAACATGTGAATAAACCATTCATTTGGCAAACATTCTGTTGTCTATTGTAGTCAATATATTTTATTTATGTAGAGTAGGAAATACATATATATATATATATATATATCTAATCAAATGGGTAAAAGGAAGATATGGCTAGTAATTATGAGACAGGAACAAGATATCTCCCCAAGCAAAGACCCGAATTGGACAAAACACTAATGAACATGAAAATGACTTGATTGGACTTGAAATGTGTCGTGCTTCATGACTGTTCATTATCGCACAGTAATTGCAGCATGGCCCATGAATGATTTTTGGACATTCTGAAATTTCATCACTCCATTTTTTTCACATTATTTATTTATTTGGTACTTTTATTGTAATAATAAAATTGAGATATTTGACTTACACTTGGTCTCTTCGAAAATTTTATTCATTTCCTAGACGAAAAATTTATCCATCGTGCCCTTATTACATGTAGGGTTCAATCTTATGGGTTTCATGAGTTGTATGATCAATTATTAATTTTGACCTTTCACTCCTTTTTTTTAATTATGAAGAAACTTAAAATAGACCTTGTACTAAGAAATATGAACATGGGGGCCAAAACTGTCCCTTTTTATGTAAGCTTGAGTAGGGATATTAAACAAGTCAATTTGATCCAGAACCGATTTGAACTGTCCTTAAAATAGCATGTAACTACTCTTATTAGGTTTGGGGCAATTATGAACCGAGTATTAAAAAAATAGGCATGTTGAACCATGACCAACCATGAACTGTTTGGAATCCACCCAGAATTATTGTGAAACTGATTTGTATCATAAAAAATACTGTTATCAATAGTCAATTATTTTTGAAAAAAAACCATTCCTTTTAAGTAATTAAAAAGAGAGAGGAAAATGGTCATAATTCACTATTCAAATCGGTGCAAATCCTGAATTGGCCCATTTAGACCCAATTTCAAATTAGTTCATGATTTCTTGAACCGTAACTTATAACTAGATTGATCCCTTATGCATAATGGACCAAACGATTAAGTACCAATTTTGAATTGATCCGGATCGCTCATTTAATATCTCTAATACTTCCAATGAAAAGAAATTTATAATTATGGAACTGGACTATATATCTATAAATCTTTAACTTACATATGCAAACAAATGATAAATTCAAATTTAAAGTTATTATAATAAGCTAGCAAAATAATTGAATTAAGGAAAGCGCTTTTTAGTTTTATATTTCATGTCAAAATCACTATATGTACATAGTTTTTATAAACATAGAAAAAAAAAACCTTTTTATCATCATCAAGCATCAATGATGAACTCGCTCCAAGTGTTCTGTCGGGCCATTACCATCTGAATAAATTTAAATAATCCTTCCCGACCAATTTGTCGGTAAATCTCCGCGGGTGATCATTTTATAATGAACTTTTTTTTTCTTTTGTATGGATGGATTAATTTGGGTTGGTATATGTGAAGTAGCTAATTTGAACTATTTATTTCAAATGGTTTATGATATATACCATTGAAAAATTCCATAATATATGTGCGGTTGTATGTACATAAATAATAATAATAATAATAATAATAATAATCAATTTTGATCATCAACCCTTAAAACATTGTTCATAAACAGGCCTGTCTATAAGAAATACGTCTTAAAAGTTTAGTGGATCCCAATCGTTCCTTATATAATTGAAATTCTGTACATGTTCAATCAATTTGAAATTCGAATACCCGTATAATTTTCAGTCCCAATTTTATTTTGTCAAATAGTAGTGCCATTGAAACAAATGGTGGTTGTAATAATTATAATTATTAATTATCCTCTGGTTATCATTGCACTAAAGTCCAATTGCTAGAGCATAAAATCTCAGGGATGTGGCCCATTCGTGAAGTGAATGATTGGGTGGTAGAAACTACATATATGGAGCAATTAGAATGTATTTTTCAGCTGTTTCCTTTTTCTTTTTCTTTTTAGTCGTAGAAAATACTCATTACTTTAAAAAAAAAAAAGATACGAAAAGAAGATATAACAAAATCGCATAAGAGTCCAATTGATGAGAAACGTGCCCTAGACCCCGTTAGTATCGTATCCATATCTAAATTTTCTATTTTATAATTGATGAACTGAGAGGGAAACAGGTTAAAAGAAAGCCAGGCAGGTGCATTGCATCAAAGTAATTGGGAGAAGGAGAGGGAAGGGACAGTTCTGATGGGCCATAACATGATCTTAAGAAGATAGGGCAGATGTGGGTTCTCCAATATTGCTTCCATCAAATGATAAGAGCTTGTGAACCATTCAAAGCCACTTTTTTTACTGGTAGAATCCATTTTCCCTTGACCCTCCCCCTATTTGACAAGTTCCCTTGCTTGTCCGTTGGAGGGCAAAGTCCATGAACTCAAAGAGGGTGGAGTAGGTTCCAACCGCCCACAAAATGGCCAAGGTAGTCGCAGTCCTGTGGACAGGACCAGTCAGCGAGAGTCGGTTACACTGCTCCGTAACAGTTGCACTGATCAACATAGTTGAATTCAGCTGTCAGTTCTTTTTCTATGAATGGGCTCGCACGAACTAAATGGATGTGGAGGGGTCATATTCCCGATTTAGATTAGGGGTCGCACACCCGATCAGGTGAGGCTCTGAGAAGACAACTAGATACCATACACGGGGCAGGTTCAAGGATCCAAGGACAGAGGGAGGGCTCATCACCAAGATTCAACATCTTCCCTTTTTCCCCTTTGCACTCAAATGCACACAGTGGCCAATCATCATTGAGTGTTGGAATTGGAATAATCAGTAGTTAGCTAGTCATGAGTATTGTTTGCTAGTCGATTCGATGCCAATCGCTGAGGGTTTCGCTCCTCTATCTTGTGCCCCCACATCCACTCAGGGCATGATGTATGCAGCAAGTGACCATTAGATTTTGGCCCACTTTGGTTTCATCAATGATTAGTAGTTCTCGTCTAGTCGGGGAGATGGGTGTCTCTCTGCAAAACGAAGTGGTGCCTCAACTCTTACCACAAAAAGATTGAAGAGTTCCGGGCCATTCCATCACAAACTCGGAATGAATCCCAGAGTCTTTTCAGGGTTAAGAATATCATGAAGAATAATATATCCGAGCTTCCTTGCATAGATGTCGTCAAACTTGGGAGTCAAAGCTTAAAGCCGACGGTCTTTTTGTCAATCGTGCATCATATCATGACTGCAGCTTAATCAATGCCAGCCACGAGCAAGAGAGTCGGTGCAGTCCTTCGCCATCGTGAACTACAGAGCAATGTCATGTCTCTATTATCATTTGATACGTTAGAAAGGACCCACAACCAAGCTTTCTGAGTCCAAAATTGCTGCCAACTCCACCGACGGATGGTTTTACCATGAGAATGCCTTGTTTGGTGAAACTATCAAGGAAGAAAAACGCCTTGGGCCAATTCACTGGCCCGTCTGTTGGGCCATTCATCTGATGGGTCGAATGCGACGGTTTAAGCCAATAATGGGCCCTTTCCCGGTGTGAGTTATAGTAAAAATATGTATATTGCTGTGTAGTAGTGGAAGCGATTTACTCCAAGGGACCTGCCACAGCCATTCTATTTGATTTCAAAACTTCCCGCTTTTGTAAATTTTTTAGAGCCTAGAAGGATAACCTCGGTATTGGTTGGCATTGACCGAGTGGTTCCTGAAGCATAACCCACAAGCCCGTGTCCACTTATAGTACGTAATTCATTGGGACAGATGAAGACGACGGCCAGATTCAACTCACTAATTAGAAGACTCGGAGAGGTCTTCAAAGTCGAGACCGAGATGTAGAGCCTCGAGGAACTGCAGGACCGCATCGCATAGCTCAAGACTGGATAGATGCTGCTGTTTAACAGGATCTTAGCCAAGAAAACGTTCAGCCCACCACGACCGCCCTCGGGCAGGTCTCCCACTGGCTAAACTCCAGATGATGGCCGAATTCCACTCGCTAGTAGCAGACGGAGATCTCAAAGAGTTCTCCCAGGGCAGGATGGAGAGCCTCGAGGAGCAGCACGAGGGTGAATGATGTTGCTGCTAAACAAGGAGGAGATCGGCCAAGAAATTCTATGAACCATTGCCCCCGTCCCCAAGCAAGATCTCCCAATAATAAATCCTTGTCCAGATCTACGGAGTTCTTCTGGAATTATAATAAGTCACTGAACAAAATCTTGAAGATACCGTACTCAACCAAATTACATATTTTCCGGCAAAATGTCAAACATGGTTACATTACACTAAACAAGTTGCTGCACTCACAAGCAAGAGAAGTTCGCCGCCAAGAACACAATCCCCAGCTGATATAACATTATAGGGGAAAATCTGTGTATATAATGAATTAGAATGTAAGCCACCTCAGTCCTTTGCCAATCCAGTAGTTGTCTCTCTCTTCTAATTTTTGCTGTTCCGATATTGGGTAGTCTGCTGGAGTGCTTCAATAAAAGCTGTTCATGACAAAAATGCCGTTGCTCTTATTGGCGCAGCATCTGCTGCAGTTGTAGAACCTGATTTCTCTGTTCAGCAGGAAGGAGATTTATCTGCTCAGGAGTAAGGCTCATGACTTGCTGAAGCAATGCCTTCTCCATCTCCGGAGACAGCTGCACAGAGAGTAATATCACCAGAAGATCATCATATAGCCAGAAAAAGTATTGAGGCATACAATGAGGAAGAGGGGTTTCAAGCATGGATATTTACAGCTGCAGGTCGCAGATGCTGACTCCCAGTGCCAGCCTGACTGGGAACCAATGATGTGGCGCCTGGGGGCTGACTGGGTTCAGACAAGCCCGGTATCCAGGGAGATCCTCGGTCCACTTGCATGGGAGCAGCAGCTTGGTGGCTGAATTCTGTCCCTAAATGTGAACTTCCAGGAACCAATGATGGGGTTCCTGAAGGCTGAGTGGGCTCTGACAGTCCCGGTATCCAGGGAGATCCTCTATCCACTTGCATGGGAGCAGCAGCAGCTTGGCTTAATTCTGACCCTAAATGAGAACTCCCCGCCTGAAGACAAAGTGAGTGAAAATTCCATAGTAAGTTCATTAGACCGCACGTCGTTCTTCCAATTTGAAATACTCAAAAGTAAAGATTAAGAGCATCCTGGAACTATGTTTCCAGCCGCCAAGTGAAGTTACACAGGCCACCCACTTTTCAATTAAATAAATGGAAGGAACAGTTTGTGGAACCCACTTGTACCTAGCAGACGAAAAAATTAGCCCACTAAAATGTATAATAACAATAACAGAGTCTAGTATCAAAGACTAGATAACAAGTAGTATGATGTAGAAGAATATTATGGGCTATTTCCTGCCCAGAGAAGAACCACCAAAGGAGTACCTGGTACAATGATTGAGGGGGCTGCTGAATAGTGAGTACTGGCTGCGCCTGTGGGAATGATCCTACGCTAGGAGAAGGTTTGGGAGTTGACTGATATATTCAACAAAAAGTAAGGGAGAGAAGAAGTTATTCCAACAATTTTAATGAAAAAAAATGATCAGAAATTAGTACAGACTTAATATACAATCAGCTCACATGGTACATTTGCTGCGGTACATGCTGAGGAGCACCAGAGTGCTGATGACCCACATTTGATCCCATTTGTGGAGAATACAGATGATGAAAAGAGGACACTGAGGGTGGCCTTGATTGCAATGGCAATGGTGGCTGCAGAGGCGGCTGTAGTGCAGTCTGAGGAATCCCAGTTGTCTGTATTGGCTGCTGGAGAGGTGGCTTTGAAGCAGAATGGAGAGGAAGTTGAGTTGGCAGTTGAGAAGATTGTGGCGAAGTCATAGGGATTGATTGGACCTTGAGCTGCTGCGGTGGCTGGAGAGTATGTGAACCTGTGACATGAGGCTGAAGATTCGGCGCTGGGGCTGCGACAGTTGGAATTGGCATACTAGGAGGATTCTGAGGTTGCTTTCTGGCAGAAATTTGCACTTGGGCCGCACTTGCTTGCTCTTGAAAGCCAACTGAGCTAGAATATGACTGAGCCTGCGGACTAGGCTGTTGCAATGACTGTGCTGGTGGCTGGGGTTGCTGAGATGCAGCAGGTGGAATCTTTGGAATCTGCAGAGAGTGGAAATCAGTAATAACAGCCTAGCATATAACTACAGATAGAGAAAAATGTCTGGCGCTTCACCGTTTGAGGAGGCTGCACCATTCCAAGCATGATTTGCGCCTGAATTAAAGGATGATCAGCAAAATGATTATTATCCATGAAACTAAGCCAAAAAGCTAATTAAGAACATGTATAACTACAGGTGATACTCAATGAAGAAAAACAATAAAACTTTTTTTCCAAAGCAACAACTCAAATGGTTTGTAGGGCTCAGGAAAATTGTTAAAACAACAGGGATCAGAAGATAAGTACTTGAAAGATTTTGAATTGAGGCTTGTTGATGAAAGTAACTAGAAAGGCAGAAGAAGCTTAGAGATAACATCAGATGCAAGTAACATGTAGAAAGATGACAACAAAATAAAATATATATATAAAAATAAAAGTTGAACAAAGTTGGGAGCACTCTTATTTTATAGATCCATTATCCTCTTCATCATCTCGAAACCTCTTACTCCAAAAAATGTCAAGAAGCCGCAAGGTTCTCAATAAATACTTAGATTTTGTTGATATTTTTACTCAATTATCTCATTCACGCACCTGCCACACCACACACCACCACCCCAACCCCCCACACCCCACAACCCCGGGGAGCTCAACTTGGGCTCCTATATTGAGTTTCGCCCCCACTTTATATATTTCCTGGATCCATCCCTGCTTAGATGTTCCTAAAGGTACTTCAATGATTTCTAACATCAAATAACTGCAAATTCCCGTAACAACAACAGAAATAGAGGGTCCTCATGGATCCATAACAGAGCATTAATAAAGTTTATATGTTTCAACGAGGATTGACAGTTCCACTCAATTATCTAAGAGCAAGCACAGATTGCATTGCACATGGCAAATTAATTCATGACAGGAAGTGCTTTTGTGTTTCCCCTGAGCGATTTAAAGAAACTTACACGCGTGGACAAGCCCAAAATAAGAACATTCAAACTCCAACTACAAAGCAAAACCCTAACTATATGAAAGTGTAGAGCAAATAGTAAATTTAGTAGCAGAAGAAGCAATACATGACAACGAAAAATAGGCTTCGACCATAACCATAAGCAAAAGCAATTGATCCAACATCTTCACCAGGAAATCAGCTAATCGGAGGTGAGAGACTGGAACCTGAAACAGCGCCTTAGTCAAGACTGGATTTTGTATTAGGATTTCTCTCGCTTGTTGCTCGTTCTGCTCAATGAGAGTCTGCAAACGACAGAGAAGAACATTGGAGGAACAGTAATGAGATAAACTCATGGAAGAGGAATGAAAAAATAATAATCTGAACGGTCGACGGGGAGAGGGAGTTGCCTTCATCTGGGACATGATGTCATACAGCTGGTTCTTAGACATTCCGGCGAGGTCCACCGACAAGCCTTCGCCAGGTATCTGCTTCGCCGCCATGGCGTACCGCCTGAACGGACGCTACGCTCTCCCCGGTCTCTGCAAAGTCCTTCCGATGAAAGAAGACGGAGAGGAGAGCCTTTGGGCATATTGGGCAGGCTTCATGGGCTACATGTCGGCCCATTGATCATGCTTCATGGGCTATATATGCGGCTCATTGGACATACATCATGGGCTACATATGCTGTCCAGTTCTCAAATTAAGATTGTCACTGTTTTGAATCTTGATGTAGCACGCGTTACAGTTTGTGATTGCGAACAGATGGTTCAAAATTATGAGAATTTGCCCCGATCATATTGGTATGGTAGAATTCACTCTCTATATCTGTTTTTGACATGCCATGCTTATTTTTCTTATTTTCAGTGGAGAACAACAAAAGGGCAGAAAATTTGGTGTGATCAGAGCAATACTTGAAACCATGAAAGGCTGAGATTTTCTGTCATTCCACGCGTGAAGCCCGAGGAATCATCTCCTGCAATGGTCCGTGCGTACCCTATTTGGATCCGACTAGAATCTCTGTCTTCTCACTTGTCTGTCTAATTCTCCTTCGTTTTCCCTGTGGCGACTGATCAGTTGAAGAAAGAAACATCCAAGGTCGGAGTTCTTCAATATCCTCTACTATCTAGTCACCGGAGACTGTCTTCTTATCAATCCACCTTTCTGAATCTCTCTCGTCCTCCCTGAAACATTTCTCTTTTGGCTCATCTCTTTTCTCTTTGGTTCTCTTCCTCCTAGTCCTCCTCCTTAGGAGGAACTTCCGAGGCGAGCCCAGGTGTCTCTCTCTGTCGTTGTTTGATCTCTTCAGCTAAAAGCTCAAAATTTTCCAGCTGGGTCTTGTTGAAATTGTAACTCCACCTGGTACCTGAGAGAACTCTGTGAAGGAGAAAGGAAGGAAGTTTGTGGGTCGTGCCGTGGAGTTTTTCTTCAGTTTCCAGCTGATTCGTTTTCATCTCACGAAAATGAACCTTTTTTTTCGTGATTTCCTTGCAGCTGTTTTGTTTTGAATGGAAAAGGTATGATTGAGCAAATGGGTGTGTGTTCTTGTTGAAGAATTCGGAAAGATCAAGGAAAATAAGGGAAATTTGCGTTCAAAATTTCACTCTCTTTCTGAAACCTTAGATGGTATGTGTTTTTCTTCGCAGAAGTTGCTGTTGGTGGTGTGCAAAGGGTCATCCCCAAGATGGATCGACGACGATACCAGCAGAACGCCATGGGTGGCTTCGAGGAGATGAGGATGGGAGCTGTGTTGTGCCCAAAACCTCTCCGTTTTGGCCTGTTCAGTCCCTCCATGGCTGAGCCTATGAGACCCTTGAGATGTCCTGTCAAGTGAAATATTCTCCCTCTCCATCGATTTGAATAATTTATTCTCTTGCTTTTGTCGTAAAATTTCCTGCAATTTCTCATTTTTGCCATTTTTTCTCTCACAAAACAGCGACCATATTAGAAGGGGTGATTCAGGAACTGGGTCTGAACTTCTTGATATCATCCTGTCCAAGGTCAAGTCTCTCTCTCTCTCTCTCTCTCTCTCTCTCTCTATATATATATATATATATATTCTGTGTGTGTTGAGTTTCCCTTCATCCTAGAGAATTATTCTATGGATGAGTGGATAGGTCGCTACTTTCTTGAATCCTTACCAGTTGGTTGATTGAGGTGGACTATGGCCACTATTTTCTTGGAACACGCACTTGGGTCGAGTCCGTGTAAGGGAAAAAAATCAATGTAGTGAAGAGGGCCGACCTAATTTGAACCAGATTAGCGAGGAAGATATTGGATGATCTAAAAAATTTTCTTCAATCCTTCTGTTTTTTAGCTTTTGTTAAAGAGGAGCAACCTTGGTCGAGGTCAATGAGTAGAAGGTAACATTTGAGAAAACTAATTTCTGAAAACTTGTACTGATTTAGCTACAGATATCTTGAGATATGTTTTTATTATAATTTAGGGTCAATAGCTGTCTGCAACATGCCTTTGCTGTCGGAGGGTATGTTGGGATGTCAAAAGAAGTTGAAATACTCGACCCCTCTCTTCTATATTTTCTGCAGTTCACACTTGTTCGGTTGTATCGATTCCTCTCTGTACAACCAAATCATAGTTTCTTTTTCTTCTAGTAGGTACAGAGGGGGTATGGAGCTGAGAGATCTTCTATTCCAATGGCTTCATCCCCTCCGATCTTCTGGGGATCTCCTCCAGTAAGAGCACCTAACCCGGTGATTCAAGATGCCCAATTCGGCATGGAGACAATCACGCCATCGTCCCCAGCTGTACTCTCCTCTGCTTGGAAGGGCAGTGGGCCTGCTGGAATGAAGTTCACACACAAGCCCGCTTCTGTGAGGATTGAGGGGTTTGACTGCCTGGGCCAGGACCATGGGACTTGCAGCGTCGCTACCTTGGCTTGATCGGACCAAACCGCCAGCAGTGTTAACCAATTTTGAGAGAAGAATGGAAAGAAGGTAAGGAGTTGCAAGATTTTGACACGGAAGAAGGGAAAGAGCAAGATCTGTGTCAGGGAGCTAATCGAAATCTTCAAAAGATTAATTAATTTTCTCAAGTATATTACAATTTAATCGACTACTACAACCTGTGTATTGGTAAGGCTTTTTTTTTCTTTTTTAGTCATGTCTTATCATCTCAAGAAATATTTACGTGTAAGTCATGAGGTCATGAGAGATGAAGCAACTGTTTAGGGCTGTTCTAGGAGTGGTACGAGAGAAGTATTGAGATGTCTTTTGTTCTTATTGCTCTTATCATCCTTCCAACTTGTAATTTTGATATGGAGGAAGTTTGAGGATCCAAGAGGGGTTTTAGCAACTTGAGAACTCCCTCTTTTGACCTTTGGCTTTGATGTGTTAGTAGCGTTCTCTGTGAAGAAGCCCATTGGAGAATACAGAAACCAAAACGCCATGTGAGCGACCAGTTCCAAGCTTATCAGTGACACTCTTTGGGGACGTTTTTGTTTTACAATCAAGGGATGAGTTGCTCTAATGTCAATTCGATTGGATTCCAAGTCTCAAATCAAAATTTCCTGAGGGCTGTGAAGCTACCTAGCACTTTTCTTTCCTCTTGTCGTTGTTCTCATAAGCACAGTAATCATCCTCATCGTGGAGAGAGCANTCCTCTTGTCGTTGTTCTCATAAGCACAGTAATAATCCTCATCGTGGAGACAGCTGTGGGAGTGCACGAATTTGTAGAGTATCTACAACTGGGAGTGTTTTATGGATATACATCTTATTCGAACTCGGATGAGATGAAATCATTGGATTTACTGTTAAATCCGAAAAACTCTTTTCCCTTCAAGTTGGCCCAGTAGAGCCCAAATGAGAAGCCCGAAGGGAACCGGTCGCGGCCGAGCGTCCACTCGCAGAGGAGAGATCAGGTCAGCTCAAAGAAACAGAGAGAGAGAGAGAGAGAGAGAGAGATGGGAAGGGAGGAAGGGAACTGTAGAGTTCGATGAGTCGACGGGGCGGATCCGTGGGAGGACCCGGTGACGATGCTGGAGATGAGGGAGCATCTGGCGAGGGAGAAGTGGATCGACATCGAGAAGGCCAAGATCCCACGGCAGAAGGTCAAGTGGTGCTACCGCATCGAGGGAGTGAGCCACCTCCAGAAGTGCCGCCACCCCGTACGCCAGTGCCTCGACTCAACGCGCGGCATCGGCTGGGGCAAGGACGGCCGCCACCCCTCCCTCCACGGTACTCCCAGCAGAAACCGTCCCTTTGTTTGGTCCCCAGCAAATCGTCGTATAATGTTTTACAGATTTTGTTATGAATCGAATCGGTAGTGCTGCTGGAGATTCAGGAAATCGTTGATCTTTGCCCATCAGTTTTATAGTGCTGAAATAGGCTCGGTATTCACTCTGTATTCTCTGCTGGACTGATGTATTCCTCACTCATATGATTCGGGTCCAAAGCTTGAGACTGTTGAGGTGGAAGGATTCTTGCATCCGTAACTTCGAGGCACTGTATCTCACTATTTATTCCGCTACGTATGGTTGTTCCCTGTCCCCAGATGGAGCTTCCGGAGCAGTGACTTGGCTGGCAACTGTCAAGGTGATCGCATCTCATTCTTTATCTTGTTACGTGAACAGGCCATGGGTTGCTGGCTCTGGCTTCTCTTCGTAAACCAAATAATGGCACCCATTGATCCCTCTGGTTCTTGCTTCTGCGCGACGTCCAGAAGGTTAAACTCAACAGTCACAGGAGCTATCATTATTCATGCTCTCTAGTCTCCGGTCAGGTCAAATTGCACTTGCCATTCAAAATATGCTTTAAGAACTAAATATCAGTGTACAAATGCACAACTAGCTAATAAAGCAACAAAATAGCGGTGGCTCGAGAAGAAGATGATCCTGCAGTAGAACTTAAGATGCAGGTAAGTTAAAAAGTCTTCGATCATACGCTAACTTTGTCAACTATTTCCATTCATCGACGTTAAGAGATGCCATGAATCTTTCCTGTGTGGATTTTAAATTTAAAGATTGCCGAAAGCAAGGGCGGCTAATGACTATTGTGACTCTGATTGAACCTTGGCAGCCCGACGTGGATTAGTGGAGGACGGATCACGAATATCGTAGTCGACTATGAGAAGCGGGGTGGATTTTGAAGTGCCTCCGAACATTCCGACCCGATCGTGTTAGTTGACAATAGGTAGATATTGGAGGTTTTGTAACCTCTTTTAAGGTTGAACGTGCCGCCAACGATGAATTAGTTTGAGATTCAAATTCCAAAATTGCTAGATCTTCTTGTACATGAAATCTCGGGGCTGGAGGCACATACAGGTTGACTTTTGATGTTGACCAAAGATGTTTTCTATTGGAATAAAAACAAGACGAACCTCAAAATCAAACCGCACAACGAGCAGTTCCCAAATGACAAAAGGGGTGGCACATCACTTGTCTAACGTGTATATTTAAAAGTTAAAATTAATAGATAATAATACCTAATTTTTATAATTTTTATTTATTTTATTAACATCTCAACTAATCAAGATGGATTCCACATGCGTGCACTTTTATAATAGCCTATTCGATGCCTTGACGGAACGGGGGGATATTCAAGAAATTATGCCAAACTAAAAATTAGATATTCGACCCAATTTTTTTTTTTTACTTTACTGTTGCGTCACATGAGACGACCGATTCCACGAGGCCGGATCTGGCGCAGGTTCTGTACGTGTCTCATCAGTTGAGTTAAATTATGTCAATTGTATCAGCTAACTAATTAAAGACGATTGAATTTAATCAACTGAATTGCCGACAATTATTATTTTTTCCATATCATGAGTGAGCAAGCAATACTGAATGGTATAGTAAATATGGGGATCATACATAAGCTCTTTCATCATCGTGAACAGAATCGGGTGTCATTTTGGTTTTATCAAGTGATGCCGATTCGTCAAATTTTGTTTTTTTCTTGGGTGATTAAGTTTAACCTTCAGTAACTTCCTTCTGTCAACAGCCAATATTTTCAGGGCTATTATTACCTTACCCAATGGAAGACTGTCATCATTCTCGTCCTCCAGCAAGCAAATTCCTCATCTGAATCCATAAATATACCATTTGAGTCCATAAATTCGTGTGAGTTAGAGTGGCCCATCACCACAAGTCCGAGCTTGGAAGAGATAATTATCGTCGGACGGATGTGGACCGCTCCAGTGTGAAGTAAGTTACGTAGTTTCCCCGTGGATCGTCGCCTGTTTCCCACTTTAGAAAAATATTATTTCTGTTGTCCCCTTGAGTTGGTCCTTTGTTTTTTTTTCCTTTGATTTTCGGTGGAAGGCAGATTTATTTTTTATGTATATTAATAGACTAATTTATCACATTACATATTATATAATATAAAATTCATTATTAATTTTCAAATATCATTTCTTTAAAATCTTAAATCTTAAATTTTATCAATTACTTGTTATTATTGAAGAATCAACTAATTAAAAGCTTTAAGACTTGGAATGCAATCGGAGTTAGTCTAAATCCTTTTCCTTTTCCTTTTTCTTTTCCCGGGATTTTCTTCATTTCCCCGCCAAATAAGGCACTACAGCTGACGTGGTCACAGCTGTGCTTTTTATCTAGGGTGGAGGCATCCACGATCTACATCATACTGGACCATACGCGATTTGAAATATTAGACGGTAGCCATACGCGAGCCACGTGAGGGCTCCGTCCTGCCCTAACTCCGAACGTGCTGCCGACGTGGGAGTTGACGGGCTTCCCGCATACTTAGCCCCAAAGTTACAGTTTCATTAGATTCAATGTTAAGATGCGAATAAGATTAAACATGATCCACAATTATCATAATTAAAATTCCAAACCATGTATTGATAAATTATGGTCGAGGGAGGACTAATGAATTATATTACATCACGGCTAACTTGTCGAGGTGGGTTAGTGAAAGGAGACCCCCAGCGCTAAAGTGTCATCGGTGCTCCCTCTTTAATTATGGCGAGACATACCAGCGTGTGACAAGGGGATGGCCCATCTCTCCACCATTTTCCTCTTTTTTTTTCTTTTTTCTTTTTTCTTTTTGTTTTTTCCTTTTGTTCGGCAAGGAATGGGATCGATAGTCAATAATGGCACATAAGAACAGAAGAAAAGACATTTCAAAGAAAAATTCTATATATAATGAGTGAAATTTAAGATTTTTTAGTCTTATATTGATCGCGAAATAAGTCTTCCCCTTCTCATCTCTAACTGTTTCCTGATTTAATGAAGCTTTTGCGGTTCAAATGTAGGATTATTAACCGATAATTTTATAATTAAAAAGATGTTATAATGATTTATATACAATTTATCCTATCTTCTTTTAATGGCCAAGTGATTAGACCCAATGATTACACAAAACATTTTCTACCTTAATTTTATGAATGGTTCTTGCGGGTCCTATTTAAAAAAAATAGAATGGAGAAGAAGAAAACAGAAATAAATATAATATTATTTTTTATTTAATAATTAAAATATTATAAATTTTACTTTTATCATAAAATGTTCTTAAAAATATAGGTTCATGCTATCCTTATTCTATTATAAATAAAAGTATCCTATACAATAAAAAAATATTTTTCATAGTAAATAAGTGTAATCCAAATCTTGTACATATTTGAAATTTCTTTTACTCCATTTTTAATACTTCAGCATACTCAATAGAAAGTTTCTCTTTGGAAACAAGAATTGGGCGTCTAAATTAGATCTGTGTGCACATCAAGATTCAAGAACTAATATGGTAAAAACGTGAATCCGATGGCTATGATGGGAAACGTGAAGAGAGCAACTTCGGATTATCTTAATAATTTTCTTATTATAATAATAGTAAATAAATAATTCAATAATTGAATTAAATTTTCAGAATTAACAGAAATTTTTTGAGGAATTTTAATCTACCTATAAATTAATCTCAAAATAAATTTTAATTTACTTGATGTACTACCGGTGCAAACCAAAAGAAAAAAAGAAAAATGGAAAACGTGACGGACGTTAACAAGTATGAATCCAATCGGAAACATGCGGCCGGCCGTCTTCTTCCTCGCGCGTGCTCCTCCTCTTTAATTCGACCGATGTAGCCGGTCGAACCTTCGTACGTATCCATCCGGATGTCGTATACCAGGGGATACTCGTGACCGATCGATGTACGTGGAATATCGAAGATCCGTGGTCCATTCACGAGCCGGTCGGTCTCGCCCCAGAAAATGTCCGGCGACTTTAAGTGAGGGTAGAAAGGGAATTCATGCCTCAACATCTACC
Organism: Sonneratia caseolaris; assembly: GCA_900006705.1. Taxonomy (NCBI): domain Eukaryota; kingdom Viridiplantae; phylum Streptophyta; class Magnoliopsida; order Myrtales; family Lythraceae; genus Sonneratia; species Sonneratia caseolaris. The sequence continues at coordinate 796,260 of CXYZ01003529.1, read as the reverse complement.
ACTACCTGCCTCAATCCAACTACCACGCTCTTTGTGTTTTTTTTTCCTTTTTTTCTGATATTGAAAGCCTATTAGACTCACTCACTTTACTGTGTATTATACCGTATAAAATTTGCTATTAACCTCAAGACATATACCATCAATTTACGGGCCAGATAATTCTTCCGGAGGGATATTGGAAGTACCGGTCTGAAGAAGTTTATAAAAGAATAATTTATTTTTCATCTATTTTTAAATTAAAACGTTGTGAAAGTTTATTTAAAAATAAGGAAAATTTTACAAATCTGACGTAGAAGAGGCTATATAACTTATAAAATAATTTAATCAATAAAAACAGAGATAAAAAAGTTTTTTAAATAAAAAATTGAAATCATTCNTTTGCCCGTTTTGTTCGCCGTCGTTGCTCCCTCCCCGTCTCCCTTTTTTTTTGTTTTTTTAGGAGTCCGGTGGTTGGGTTATTTTCGAGAACATGTGGGGGCCTTTTCGGTATCATGAGCAGAAATATCTCCCCCCGTTATTAATTGATTGATTGGATGTCATCATCACCCCAGGCATCGTGAAACACACGACAGACAGAGCAGGAAAGGACGTGCTTTCACGAGCTTTCTTTTCCGTGTATTTTATACCGCCTCTTATTTAAATTTTAATATATTTTATTTCATTTATACTAGAAGAAAGTTTCAAATTTGCTGGCCTACTAAGCATGAAATCTTATTAATAAAAAAATGATTTACTTAAAATATCCGAATTAAATGTTTTAAATTTTTAAAATATAATATTAAACCATCTATATTCACCGAATTTACCCTACTTTCAACGTTCAACATGGTACAAAATTCAGCTTCTCAGATGCGAGGCCAATGGCTAAAGTAGATTAGAGTAAAATGGGAAAAGGGTGAGAATTAATCAGAATTGAATTGAGTAAAATATAATTTCATCGGTCCACTCGAATTAGATGGACCACGCGGGATCGGAGAAAATACAAGATTTTGGCTGGGGAGAATTTTAGTGTTTCATTAATGGTATACGTAATTGATCTTATTTATTTATTTAGTCCTGCTCGAAGGAGTGGCTTGCGTGAGCTTTTTTTCAATTTTATTATAGATAATTGATTAAAATGTTAAAAAATAAGTTAAAATAAATGTTGCCTTTGCCTTTAGTCCTGAGATGGACAAGACACGGTCCGAGGACTGTACCAACTCCCTTCTCGCACGCAGACTTCGTGGAAATTGCTGGGAGACCAAAAATGAAAAATTAAAATCTTCTAGAAAAAAAGTCAATATAATCGAATTCAATCATAGTTTTAAAACCCGGACCGGGCCGGCCGGTTCGACCGGGAACCGGCCATTCCCCTGGTCTGGTTTCCCAAATTAATCCAATTGCACTACAAATTGGATAAGCTCTGGTCGAACCGGCCGGTTCCCCGTTGAACCGGTGAACCTAACAAAACCGGTGAGAAAACCGGATGAATTAAAATAAAGTAAAAAAAAATTAAAACCTTAGCCTTAGGTTTT
>CXYZ01003529.1:770203-786504 GCA_900006705.1 Sonneratia caseolaris | reverse complement strand
TTTTTTTTTTTAAGTGTTGTAGTTAATTAAACGGTATATTATATAATTTAAAATATAAAATTTTGAAACTCTTATACAGTCTAATGTCTGCTCTCAGCCTAGCAGCATGTTGATTCTGTTGGATGTCATATTTTATCATCTCATGAAAGTAATTTTAATTAGGATTTAAGAGATACTAAACTTTATGAATCGGCCCATAACGATAAATATTATGAGATTATTACATGCACCGTGATATATAATTACTCAATCGTTGGTCTGCATAAGGTCATGAGATTTGTATCTGAATATTTTAACTGACATGGCATCTATATTAATTAAAATTTAAATAAGATTTGAAATATTAGATGGTAAATTTATCAGCAGCCGAAGGAATCAAACGACACTTGAGGGTTGAGTCCCCCAGATCTTCATCCCTCGGTACCCACTTTTCCCCTTCACACACTTCAACTTTTTTGGTTTCTCTTTCTACACTCCTCACATTCTCTCTCTTCACCCCCACTGTATAAATTCCGCCTCACCCGAGTTTGCCCCTCGTTAAACCCTGATTAGATTCCTCTCCCTCTCCCTCTCCCTCTCCCTCTCTCTTTCTCTGTATCTGTTTGTAGACCTACGCTCTCTCTCCTTCGTTCCCTCTCATGGACGAAGGCAGCGAGAAGGAGATGAAGCGACCGCGGTCCGCGTCCGTTCTGTCCGGATACGAATCGCTGGGATCGGTCATACCGGATCTAGACTCGCCGGAGTCGAAGCGGCTCCGAGTGGAGCCTGATGTAGATACGCCGGAGGTGAAAATGATCCAGGACGACCTCTTCGACATACTGGACGACTCAGACGGCGGCGCTGACCGAGACGCGGCTATTCAGGGCCTCGATTCGGTTATCAAGAGCTTCGAGGAGGAAATACTCGAGCCGGCTCGTTCTCCGGCGGCGTTGGACGTGGCCGAGGGGCAGACGGAGCTCGGGTACCTACTGGAAGCCTCCGACGATGAGCTAGGCCTCCCTCCCAGCTTCGGCTCGTCGGAGGAAGACCGGAAGAGCGAGGCAGCCGAGCCGCCGGTGGCATTTACCAGCGCGTTCGAGTTCAATGATTCCTTAGGCTTCGAGAGCGAGTTGCCTGATTACGACTGCTTCGAGTTCGGAATGTGTGGCGGACCGGACGTTGGGAGTGATAATCACGATAGCGATGGCCAGTTCGTGACGTTGGGGAGGTTGTTCGATAACGCAGGTGATGGCCTTGACGGTGGCGATGCGTCGGAGTACTTATGGCGGCCGGAGTCGCTGCCGGCTGTTTAACGGAGTTTTGTGACGTTTCGGTTGGGCCGGCTTTTCTCTGGACTGAACCGGAATACTTTTGGACTGTTGATAAATCAAGTTTATGCTAAGACTACTGTAAAAAGAAAGTCTGAAACTAAAAGATGTGAGCAAAATTGACAGGAGAAGAGGATTTATTGGTGCTATTTGTTTGGGATCGCAGGCCCAAATCGAATTATTCTAATCTGATCTGGACTTCGTGCACGGCGGGAAGTAGTTTGGAACTCTGCGTGAACGTGTGAATGGATGGTGGATGCCGGCGGTGGTTCGACCCTCCAAATATTAAGAAAGAAAAATCGGGTTTAGCTGGTGCACATAATTTTAACTTCTCTAATGGTAAAAAAGTATTGCGTGGGACGAAGGGTTGTTGTGGGGACGCTCAGTCGGCACTCAGAATTCTCCCCCTTTTTTATCACCTGCCAGTTTTTAGTTTCGCCCTCCTTTTTTTATTCTTTTTCATTTTAGGTTCAGCCGGTGAAGTTTTCCATTATAAGCTGTGTGCAGGGTCTTGATTTGTTGCAGCCGGTGACGTGTCTTACGATGAGTTGGATCATCATGAAAGTTGTCTATGGTATGTCTATATCCACCACATGCGTAAATTGGGCCGCCCCCACTTGTCAGTAGTCACATGTAAACGCCAGAGCCTATTTGTTAGGTTTTAGGGAAAATAAATAACATACCTATGAATGGTAGGATAATTAAGAATTTATCACGAATTTTAATTTTGGTAAATTGTTTAACATTCCTCTAATATTTCATTCGAAGGTTAAATGGCATCATCTTTCGCGAAATGACAAAAATGCCCTCTGCTTCTTCATCTAATAGCTGGCAGAAGTGGACATTTGAAAATGGGGGCGCGGAAGAGAATTGGTGAAATCTAGACTGCAGATGCCAACCTTACGGAGGCCTTCCATGGAGACTTCGATAGAAAAAAAGAGAATGTAATTGGATGCCATTCAACGGGGCCATTCAACGGAAAGTGGCAGTTAAGTCATATGTCTTATTGTTAATATCTTGGAAGCCTCAACAGTCTAAGAAGGAGATTTTGGAGGTATCGACATTGGAAGGTAAATAATGCTTGGTTGTTGTTTTGGAAAAAAAAAAAATTTACAACTTTGTTTGAATTAACATGTATACAACATTTTAGCGATAGGACAACAACTACAATTTCTTTGAGTGGCATGACTCCGAGGATAATTTGTATACGGAAGAAAATTTGAAATCACTAATAAATGACAAGAGAATTATCATTGAGAAATTAAGCTATTGAGAGGAAATCTAGAAGCGTGTAGATTGAAGTGCTCATTGATGAAAGAAAAGAATGTAAAATTGGAAGATTTGAAGAAAAATGGTATGCAGTAGGAGGTTGGAAAATGGAAGTATTATATGGTGTGTATGTTGTTCATTATGATTTATTATTATTATTATTATTATGCTTTGGTATGGTGTGAGAAAAAAAAAATAGTTAACATTAGCACGGCGATTTGAGATGTAATAAGAGATATGTTATGTTGTTTACGCATTGGTTTAGTGTATGTTGCCAAGTGTTTTATGGACTTGAGAGTGGGATTATAAGTGATTATGTTACTAACGTAATTGGATGATAAATTATATTTATTAAATGAGCTACAAAAATAAGCAGAAAGGAACTAAATTGGAAAAGAAGTAAGTTCAACTACAAAAAGGAGCTAAAATGTCATAATATAACCAAAAAAAATTGAATAAGTTACTATCATGGATAATGTATTGGATATGGTTTAAATTGCCTACTAGTTGCCTCCTTCAACTGGATGTATGAGTTATACTCTCCATCCAAGATGGACCTTGCTCTACTTCTGTTTGCTGTGCTAGTCCATGCAATGCTTTCTCATTGCTCAGCTGGGTCATGCCTTGCTTGTCCTCTCACTTGTGATGGTCCAGTAGGGGTTTTACCTCTACTCTTGCAGCTACTCTTATTATGTCTAGTATCATCGCATAAACTGCATGTCATGGTAATTCCTCTCCTTGTCTCAAACAGATTCTTCTTCCTTGACTTCTTCAGTCTTCTAGGTTGCCTCTTCAAAATAGGAGGAAGGATATCTGTAGATTCTACCTTAGGCCACATCTTGCTGCTATTCAATGGCGGAAGCATGCATTGATATGCTGTTAAGTACATTTCTTTCTTAAATTCATCAATCACATAATTAGCTGCATCTTGACCCAATCAATGAATACAAGATATTGCATGGGGGCAAGGAATACCAGTGATTCCCAATTTCTACATGAGCATGAGTGTGATGGAAATGTTCAATGAATCTATTAGAAAAATGGCTAACTTCAAACCTGTGATTCCTAGCATATGTTGGTAAGCAATAACCACTTGCTTGCCTGTACCCTTTGACATTCCTCCTCATTCTAGGACACAAAGTGTGATCACATTTCATTGCTCTGTCTTCTTTCACCCATTCTCTTGATAACAACCCCCCTGATCTCTTGAAATATATTAATAATAGGCAAAGCCCTTGCCTTTAACATGTAGTTATTGAAACTCTCAGACATATGATTATCAACCAAATCACACTTGGGCAAACTATTAATCTTGGACTTGCAAAACTTGTCCATCTCTATGTGCACAAAATAAGCATAAGTTGATACTGAATGCCCTTTTTATGTCAGCCACTGCTTTATCAAAATCTACACGTGTGCTAGTCTTGACTATCCCTCCAAAAAAATTATCTTCAACGCATGTCCATTATGCTTCTCTTTTCAGTTTACATAAAATATGCCGTGTGCAATTCCTCTGCTTCAAAGAGAGAATCAAATCTTTTACTATAACGGCAAGCCCTTGTGTGTTACAAAACAAGTGAAAGGTAAGCTTATATGACTTAATATGATTAGTAAATAAATTGTAATATATTTACCAATGAGTCGAATGAGAGACAAGCTATACCTTTTACTTATCACTTATGAAAGTCCACCCAAAACCATCATCATCGAGAGCCAAATCATCTGCAAGTCTGGTCATGAGCCACCTCCAACTGTCACTATTCACTCCCTCTATAATTGCCCATGCAATTGGAACATCCGATTTTTCCCCATCTCTTCCAACAACAGATAACAATTACCACCTGTTTGTATCTTCAAGAAACATCTATCCAAACCTACGACTCTCCTACATCCCTGTAAAAATCATGTTTTCAGGCCATCAAATCCCACATAGAATCTCCTTAAAATGAGGCAAAAGAACTAGCATACCTATCAGGTAATAGATGAAAGAAACTATCCCCCTTCACCTCCTTGAACTTTGCAATTTAAGAAGGGAACATATTATAATTCTTCTCAACATGTCCTTTGGATCAGCTTCAGTGCACAGGCCACCTTAGCCTTATAGCACCTGGGCTTGCTGATTTGAATAATAAATTTATAGTCCAACTCCCTTATCATCGCCACAGTAGACATCTCTGGATTTAGCCTAAACCTCTCCAAGAAAAAATTGGCAATCCATATGCTTAAGGTCTGTTTGTTCTTTGAAGGTCTGGCACAAGTTTGTTCTGTAACATATATTTCAACCATGGAGGCCTCCTTCTACGCCCTGCATGCGTTGATCCTCCATAGACAATTGTCTACACACCTGGCTTTCATTCTATCCGAGCCACGTCTTCTCCACCAAATCGACTTCCCATTCTAATGTGCAGTTGTCCCCCTTGCATCATGTTTTTCTTCATTAGCAACTCCTCGTCTTGCTTTCTTATGAAATAATCTTCTATTCCTCGTAATCTCATTGACCACCTCATCAGAAGTTGACCCTAACACAGGCATTCTTCATAATCAATCTCTAAATTAGACACTAGTCCTAACATTACCATCATCTCCCTCAGCTTGTTGAATTTCATTACCTTTTTTTTTTGTTAGCTTCTATTGACACATGGATGTATCCACTCTTGGTAGCTAGCTTAGCCATTTGTAGAACCTCTGTGTCAGAATGCAACTTTGTCAAACCTCTCGAGAGGTTGTACCTTGAAACTTTGTACCATATTTGTGTTGGCTTCTCATATCCTGATTCAGCAAGTTTAGATATATGATCATGACAAGTGGGATGTGATCACAATCCGCTTTCGTAATGTGAACCACACTCCCTCATATTTTAGTTCTGGTTGTTGTACTATTTTTTCTCCATGGTAGATTACTAATTGAAGGCTGTGTCTTTATGTTGCACCACAAATGTGCACTTTCATCTCGGGACCACCAGAAGGGTCAAAACAGAACAATATTTTTAAAAATTTTGCTATATAATAATCTAATGAAGTCAAACTTACCTTTAAAGCTCAACATTATCAATAGTGGAATAGCCGAGACCCAAGAAAAAACTCCTTTATAGCAAGAATTCAACTTTACCACCACCTAGCAGTACCCATGGCACAGAAGATCTCCTCTCTTACACTTGATCAAAATAGCCCTAAGTTCTTATGTCGATAAGTTTCTCTCTTTCACGGGTTTTCCAGATGAAAATAGGGGTATTTTTTTTTCTTTCACCCCTCACCACATGGGCATTTAGGTGATTTAAGCTTTTTTTACCGCCACCATTCGGTCTTCCAATAAGATTTTGGATAGAAAGTTAAATGGGTAGTAGATGATTTATCAAAATTAAAAATTTATTATATAACTTTAAATTGACCAAAAGAATTGTGATTATCTTGTTTATTTTTCCTAGATTTCATGCATTTTTTTTGGATCTAGATAAATATAAAAAGTGTAAACCGATAATTAGTGGCATACAAGAGCTCGATTGTATTTCAAGATAATTTTTAAAGAATTTTATGTGAAATTATAGGTTTGGATCATGACTGATTCATCAACTTGTAATCTTTTTCCTTTTATTATTGCATAAAAGGTCAATTCATATCTCCAGAAGAAAAAATATATATAACTGAAAAAATGCTGAAGTTTTAGCTCTTTATGGCTAATAGGTTTGGAGGAAGTAAACAGCACCGAGCACACATGGTTTAGGCAGACTGACGGTGGCCATGTAAGGTATTATGGTCCTAGTCCTAGCACTTCGACCCATCCCAATTGCTCTCATGATTCGGCCTGAAAGTCCTAACTTCGTCGTATGAGCCATTATGCCTTTGATTCTTGACCCGTGCCAGGATGGGCCGATTGGCCATGGGCACGAGCCTTGCCCAGGTTTTTCTTGAAAATCACCTTGACCCGACCAATTGCCATTCCTGTACATTACAACATAGTTTTAAAAACCGGGCTAGGCCATACAGTTTGACAAATTCAATCGGGAACTAGCTATTCACCCGGTCTAGTTCCTAGAAAAACCCAATTGCACTCTAATTGAGATCAAGTCCGGTTGAACCGATCTATTTTCGGTCTGGCAAGTAAACTCAATTAAATTAATGAAAAAACCGACATATTTAAAATTAAAAAAANTATATTAAAATATTTTATTATAAATTATATTCAAATTATAATATTATGTATATTGATTGATAATATTATAATATTATATTATTTATTAAATATGTTATTCGACTAATTCATTAAACTCCCGATCTGACCCATGAACATATGTTTATACTGATTTTCGATCTAGTCCAATTTTAAAATTTATGCATTACAACACTTCATTTATTTCTTTGACCGTGCCATTTCTTCCATATGATCTTCAACGGAGTCCAAACCATAATTCGAGTCAAACGACTTCTGCTCCGCTATTAGACCCATATGATTGTCGGGTCTCAAGAGGGAATTGCACCGTCTATTCAAGAACACAAGGTCTAGCCACATAGCACCGACCGATCGGATTTAGTTGCCATTCCTAGGCCAAAACACGTATATTTGTTGGTCTAAAAGAAAATATATTGAATTATCTCAATTCACTTAAATAAAATTTTTTGTATTAGCCCAAATAAAGTATGGGCTGCAAACAATATTGGCCCAGTGCTGATTTCCTGGTGGGTCTGAAGATTGTCGTTACTGGGCTATCCGGTTCAGTCGGACCGGAAGTACCGGCCGGGCGAGTTCCGAATTCCTCGTCACTCTCTCCTCGGGCTGTAGAAATTCTCGCCATTTGAATTCTTCAGAGTTCATTCTGATACAGGATTCTAATTTTCGAGCTTTTTCGATCTACCCTTGCCGCTGTGTTCCTCGTCGATCTTAGTCTTCGCCGGTCTGCTGCTCCGGGGAGGTACGGTCTCTGCAGTTTGATTCTCCATTTCATTCGCTTCCTCAGGCTTGGCATGGTGCCGTCATTGCATGAACAGATTGATTGGCGTGGTGCTGGATTACATCAAGATCTGGATCTGGGTGCCGATTTTGCATTTTTGAATACGAAATCTGTGGCTGCTTCTATTTCCTCCTCCCTGAACTTGGGATCCTCCCCGGACTAATTAGGAACTCGAGCTGTGTCTTTTAACCCTAGATTATAGACACTGGTGAGGCTGAGTTTCATCCTCTCAATCGATTTGGAAACCGATTATGGGGTTTGGGGCCGAAATTGAGGAAGATTTATCTGCTATTTGATCGGTTCATATTTGTTTCTTCGAGATCTATGATGTATGTCTTACCTCGTGATTAACAGCTGCTTCTATCATGTACAGTAGTTGAATGATTCTCTTTCCTGCCAATTTCAAGAGTCATCCCAGGCCTTGAAGGTCCAGTCTGGAGTTGAGAAGTTGGGTCTTGAGATAAAGAATTTGTTTTTTTTTTCTTTGCCCTGCAGCTCGACAGTAAATTAAGATGGCCATGGTTGATGAGCCACTATATCCAATTGCAGTGCTGATTGACGAGTTGAAGAACGAGGACATTCAACTTCGCCTGAACTCTATTCGCCGCCTCTCCACAATTGCCCGTGCCCTTGGTGAGGAGAGGACAAGGAAGGAGTTAATCCCTTTCCTCAGTGAGAACAATGATGATGATGATGAGGTGCTTCTTGCATTAGCAGAGGAATTAGGGGTATTCATCCCTTATGTTGGGGGTGTTGATCATGCCAATGTTTTGCTATCACCGCTTGAAACACTTTGCGCCGTCGAAGAAACGTGTGTCAGGGACAAGGCAGTTGAGTCCCTCTGTAGAATTGGGGCACAAATGAAGGAGCAGGATGTGGTTGACTATTTTATCCCAATGGTGAAGGTTAGTTGATGCTTCTACCGTTTGGCTTAAATTAGATCATAGTAGTTGGTTCTGGCATGTGCGGATTTCATAATATAAATCCAAGCATACATTGCTGAGCCTTCACATTCAGTATGATTTGCTTTTCCTTTATCATCTCATCTCATATGATGGTCTTTTCTGCTGGCATGATGATGATGATGATTCTTGTTTTCTTCCTTCAATTGATATTTAGAGGCTGGCTGCTGGTGAATGGTTCACAGCTCGTGTTTCATCCTGTGGCTTGTTTCATATTGCTTACCCAAGTGCCTCAGAATTACTCAAAACTGAACTGCGAAGTGTGTACAGTCAGCTATGCCAAGATGATATGCCCATGGTTAGGAGGTCGGCTGCATCAAATTTGGGGAAATTTGCTGCTACAGTGGAATCTGCTCATTTGAAAACTGATATCATGTCTATATTTGAGGATCTTACTCAGGATGGTATGTGAATCTTCATCCGTGAATCCCATGTTTTGATTGATAATTTTAACTGAATTTTCCTTCCAATTGCCTTTACCTAGGAATTCATTTAAGTGCTGTCTTTTATACCAAGGAACTTTTATTCTAAATTGCATGCTTGACTAGTTTGTGGTCTTGTCAAAGATCTTATGGGTTGATGTACCCTATGACTGATGTATTGCCTTCAATCTTCTAACAATTTTTCATTTGTTTAAGAAGACACTATTCTAATTTATCTTGGGTACTAAGGGTTTTTTTTTTTAACCTTCCCCATTGCAGACCAAGATTCTGTTCGTCTATTGGCAGTTGAGGGCTGTGCAGCTCTGGGGAAGTTGTTGGAGCCACAGGATTGTGTTGCACATATTTTACCTGTCATTGTTAACTTTTCACAGGTGAAACTATTTCAGCTAGATTTTTTTTTTCGTTTTCTTTTTATTGCACAAATAAGAGTCAACTAAAAAGATCCCTGTAGGAAGATAGCTGCTCGAGATAAATCATGAATTGTGAGTTTCACAATCTAGATAATATTTGTTATATAATGCTGACATGTGAATGACATAGCACCTATCTTTTGTCTATTTGGTTATGGGCCTCTTGATCTCAAATTTTTCTTTGGAACAGGACAAATCTTGGCGTGTCCGCTACACTGTTGCAAACCAATTGTATGAGCTATGTGAGGCTGTTGGTCCTGAGCCAACTAGGTATATTTTCCAGCTGTCAACTTGCCTTTTCCTATGACTTTATATTTTATTTTTTGTTGGCTGCTTCAATCTTTACTCATACTTGAGATGATTTTGTGCAGTAGTAACTGGATTTGGTGTTACTAATGTTTTTATTTATCCACTTTTTAATTGGAGAACTTACTGCATGAATGCTTATGGCTTTTCACTGGAAACTGGTTGCTGTAGATCAGAGTTAGTTCCTGCATATGTTCGCCTGCTTCGTGATAATGAAGCTGAAGTACGTATAGCTGCTTCTGGAAAGGTGACCAAGTTTTGTAAGATTTTGAATCCAGACCTCGCAATTCAGCAAATTCTTCCCTGTGTGAAGGTGAGTCCATATGATGAGCATTTTTCCTCATATACTTTTCTTTTGTTTCTCTACTGATAGTGCACATCCATTTAATTGCCTGGCTACTATAGGAGTTGTCCACAGACTCATCACAACATGTTAGGTCTGCTCTAGCCTCTGTAATAATGGGAATGGCACCAGTTTTAGGAAAGGTATGCATCTCAACTGGGAATGATTATTCATTTGGGGAAAATAGATTATCTTTCTTTCTTGAATTTCATTAGCAAAGTTTCTTAGATGTCCTGTGCCCACATTTTATAGTCTGTGCCATGTGTACAGTCCTGCATTTGTGGCTGTAGTCACCTTCTGCAGCTAACAAACTTGTGAACCATTTATGCTCATAAAATAGTAGAGTGGTATCATCTCTCAACTGAATGGTGCTCCCATAAACTATTTTGATATCTTCATTCTTGAGTTGCAACATTGATATAGGGAGGGAAGCAGATTATTGCAGAGAAAATAACCTATCTTCACTTTCATCTATCTACATCTTTTTAAGCTTCTGCCTGAATGTTGTGTCCTTCCATATGATAAATAGATCTTCTTTTCTTGTGGCATGATGTCCTTTGTTTTAAGTACTGCAGGAAGCCACAATAGAGCACCTACTGCCAATCTTCCTCTCTCTTCTAAAGGATGAATTTCCTGATGTTCGGCTGAACATTATTAGCAAGCTAGATCAAGTTAATCAGGTATCTGGTGGTTCATAGACAGATCAATCTTCCCATTTATTTGTTTGAACAATGACATGCAATATAAGAAATGATCAAGTGAACTCCTGCAAGCTTTTTCTTGTTTCAGATCACTCCATATTCTCTTCTCGAGCCCGTGGTATGATACTGTGCTGATCTCTTTTGACGTGATGTGAACTGTGGATGCAGGTAATTGGAATTGATCTACTTTCTCAGTCCCTGTTACCGGCAATTGTTGAGCTTGCTGAGGATCGACACTGGAGGGTTAGGCTTGCAATTATTGAGTACATACCGCTGTTAGCAAGTCAGTTGGGCATAAAATTTTTTGATGATAAGCTTGGCGCTCTTTGCATGCAGTGGCTGAAGGATAAGGTCTGTATAACTTTGGGAATTATGACATCAGTGATTAGTTTACTGTTGGCTATTGACCAGATGATATTCCAACCACTTTGCTTTTTGTTGTAATTGCCCTTCGACTTCCCGTACTTATTGTTTATCCTTGAAATAGCTCTTTTGATCTTCATTTTGAAAGTATCTTCCAATGGTCTATATATCTGTCTGTTCTGTGCAGTTAAACATGATCCAACATGTTTCCACTGTCCTTGGTCTTTGCAGGTCTATTCCATTCGTGATGCAGCAGCAAACAATGTGAAACGTCTAGCAGAAGAATTTGGTCCTGAGTGGGCGATGGAGCATATAGTTCCTCAGGTATCTTGGAATTACTGAAAGCAAGTCTCATATTTTCTCAGTGGTATTAGTAGTAAATTGATCGCTAAATGATGAAGCTTATTATGTTAAATTTCTGTATCCACTCTTGATCAGTTCGCAAATTATGGTTTATTTATAGGTTTTGGACATGATAAACAATCCACATTACCTGTACCGGATGACTATTCTCCATGCAGTTTCCCTGCTTGCCCCAGTTATGGGCCCGGAGATTACATGCTCTAAACTTCTTCCTGTGGTCATTAATGCATCAAAGGACAGGTCAGAATTTGTTCTATCCTATGAAAATATTATGTCCGTGGCAGTCACTTTCGAGTTTCCTTTTAGTTTTTTTGTCAAGGTTACAAGGAAGATGAGGGCAATGATAATTTATCTGGGGCCTTTTTACAGGGTACCCAACATCAGGTTTAATGTGGCGAAGGTGTTGAAGTCTCTTATTCCGATAGTAGATCAATCTGTAAGTGAAATATTTCTTTTCTTCTGGCGTAGAGGCACAATGATGAAAGATCTGTTAGAGCTCAGCAAACATGAACAATGCTGAGAATTTGCAGGTGGTGGAGAAGACGATTCGCCCCTGTTTGGTTGAGCTCAATGAGGACCCAGATGTGGACGTTAGATTCTTTGCAAGCCAAGCACTGCAGTCGAGTGATCAGGTCATGATGTCATAGGAAGATTGTTAATCATGCCTTCTTTGTCCTCCCTTGTCCCTGTCATCAGGTTTGCCACTCCCGTATTACTGCATCTGTTTATGTTGTGTTGGTATTGAAGGGGAGCTAGAAAACACCAGTGACTTCAATTGGATGCTTGTAAAGTCATCAGGTTGGCCTGACGGGCTAGACAGCTCTTGCAGTTGCATTCTAGTTTTGTTTCTGTACACGCTGCTTGATCGAGTTTTGTCAACACCGTCTGAAGCCGATTATAGTGAGAACTGATTCTGGTGTGTGTTGCCCACTTGCTGCGTTCTCTGGTTTTCCTCGTATCCCAAGAGTCCCAAATTATTGAACTTCTTACTGTTTTGCTATTTTGTTAGAAAAAGTCTTGAAATTATAATAATTTTTAGAGCTGGCAGGAAGTTTTCAGGATGTACCGGCATGACGCATTATCTCCTCAGCTAACTTGAAAATTCGAGCCCAGACACGAGTATTTCATGCTTAACACCGTCTAGGCCATGCTCAAATTATATAAATAATTAGTTTTTAAAAATAAATTTTTTATGATTTAGTTGTTCGATTAATCTAAATTTTATATTAATTTGAATAAAAATTTTAAATAGTTAATAAAATATGATGATATGTATATAATTAATAATTTCTTATAAATTTTTTTTAATATAAGATTTATCTTCGTATTTTTAGACTTGGCATGGCATGATTTGATCTTGGCTTGAAAATATCGGTTTATGTCTGGCCTGGGTCGTGTCAAATCCTGCCGTGTCCAATAATTTTGTTAGGAAATGGTAACCTCTTGTTTCTTTTTCTTTATTTTAACCTGTCATATCCTAAACTGGAATCAATATCGGTTTAGGCCGGCTCTTAATTTTCTTATGTGGAACTGCGCTTTGGTCTTGACCCCAGACCCTGACACCTGACATTACATGTTATATATCCACGGCCCAGTCGGAAAATTTGTTTTGTATCCATCTCTATTCGGGCAAAAACTTATCTACTTATTTATTTATGCTGCAATAGGTCGTGGGCGGCGGGGCCTGAATCCAGCTAACAATTGAAAGGATACTTTTTTGGTATAAACTGTCGGTATCTAGATAGATTTTGTCCAGCTGACTAATCCGTATCGTCTCGGGTCGGCCCATTTAAGGGGTTAAGAGCTATCCGCCGCATGTGGGATTCGAATTCGAGTCCTCTCATTAGGATGATAAGTGTTGAACCACTTTACCACGCTCACGGTGAGTGGAAACCTTATAATATAGAAATGNGCTGAACCACTTTACCACGCTCACGGTGAACGGTGAGTGGAAACCTTATAATATAGAAATGCCGACAAATATGGCAATAAACTGTCTTTTTTCCGTGGAAGGTGCACGTGAATTGTGTGTGTCAAACATTAACGACGTGAATTGTCATTTTAAACTTGTCCAATCACCGGTGTAAAATTAGTGAAAATATCTTTTCAATCATGTACTCTTTTATTATTATTATTTTGTATAATATACTTTTTTTTTAATGTCATGTTCAATCATATCACTTCCTTTTTCTTTTACATACTATGTATGTACATATATCCACGTGCTTGTCTAGATATGGTAAACGGGCTGGGCCGGCCAGGATAGTTCAAACTCAGAATTGGCACGGACTGCTCCCTACAAAACTCACTCGGCCATCAGGCATACACACTCACTATCTTCATAAGAATTTCCTTCACCAATATGGATCTCTACGCATGCCTTCTGGCCACTTTCTTAGCTCTCCTTGTAGCTGCCGTTCTCCATTGCTCCCGTCGTGCCAGCGGGCTGCCACCAGGCCCTCTGCCGCTCCCTGTGATAGGCAACCTCCACATGCTGGGCAAACTGCCCCACCGGAGCCTCCTCAAGCTGGCCAGGAAATACGGTCCCATCATGTCCCTCCACCTCGGGAACGTACCGGCCGTCGTGGCATCATCTGCCAAAGCCGCTGAGCTGTTTCTCAAAACCCACGACCGGGCCTTCGCTGGCCGCCCTAACATGCAGGCGATCGAGCACGTCTTCTACCACGGGAAGGGATTCGCTTTTAAGACTTACGGGCCGAACTGGCAGACCGTCAGGAAGCTATGCATCTCGCAGCTCTTGAGCCCATCGAAGATCAAACTCTTCTGCCCGGTGAGGGAGGAGCAGCTCGGGCGCCTCGTGAACCGGATCAAGGTGGCCGCTGCCGCTCGTGAGGCGATGGATGTCACCGCCGCGGTGGAGCAGACTATGGTAGACATGTCCTTGGAAATGATATTAGGGGGCAATTTCAAGGACAGAGCCACCTTAAAGGCTGCTGTACACGACGCTTTATGCTTGGTTGGTGCTTTGAATGTTGCTGATTATATCCCACTCCTCGTGCCACTTGACCCTCAGGTAATGCTGTTAAAAGTATGGTTCTGCTTCTCTCTTCTTTATCGGTCTGAGTAGGGATGCCAAGACTCGCACGCCTCGGTCAGTCGGACCCGCTATGAACCCCACCAAGAGCAGGGCGGGTCCTGCCCCGACTTGCAGTTAGGGCGGGTTTGGGTACGCCTGCTTCCCACCTCGTCCTGTTAGTTACATATTATATAATATATGACATATAATTATGCGGCATACGTTATTTTATATATTTATCGATATTTAATATGAATATTTTATGTTTGTTTTATAAAGGGTCAAGTCACGGTTGCGGGTCGGCAGGCCAAACCTGCGGGGCAAGTCCTGGCCTTAAGATACTCGCCCCGCTCGGGGCAATTGCCATTTCTAGTTCCGAGCAATCTGTTATCCGAAAACTCAATGGACCTGAGCAATTCAGACTTAAACCAAATTAACATGTCCAAAACCAACTGAATTACTTTGTCATTCTAGATCTTCATTTTTAAATACATGCATCTGTCTAGGGAATAATTCGGCGATCCAAGGAGATCCACGCGATCGTCGACAGGGCGCTCGAGGAGGTCATCGCCGAGCACAAGAGGAAACCCGCACCGGAGAATGCAGGGGACTTCGTGGACGTGCTACTGTCGGTGCTGAACCGGCCAGCAGAACCCGACGACAAGCTTCAACACGCAATCGATCAGACCAGCCTCAAGGCTATCTTGCTCGACCTGCTCACCGGCTCCTTTGAGTCCTCGTCCAACATGATCGACTGGGCGTTCGCGGAGGTCCTGAGGAGCCCGAGGGTGATGGCCCGCCTCCAGGGCGAGATCGATGCAGTCGTCGGGACCGACAGGGTGGCCGAGGAAGGGGACCTGCCGAAGCTGAAGTATCTCGAGATGGTGGTGAAGGAAGCCCTGAGGCTCCACCCCCTAGGACCGCTGCTGCTGCCCCATGAGTCGATGGAGGACACGGTGGTCGACGGGTACCGCATTCCGAAGAAGTCGAGGATCCTCGTGAACGTCGCAGCGATCGGGAGAGACCCAGAGATCTGGTCTAGCAACGCCGAGGAGTTCATCCCCGAGAGGTTCGCCGACGACGACGTGGATCTCAGGGGGAAGGGGAACGACTTCCGGCTCATCCCGTTCGGATCCGGGCGTAGAGCTTGCCCGGGAACCGCTCTGGGGTTGATCAAAGTCAGTCTCACTGTTGCGCGGCTGGTGCACTGCTTCGACTGGGAATTGCCCGATGGCATGCAGCCGGGCGACGTGGACATGACGGAGTGCTACGGAATCTCGTGTTTCAGGGCTAGCCACCTGGTCTTGAAGCCCACTTATCGCTTGCTTGTTTAACTGCGGGTGCAGTTTATGCTTTCCTCCGTGAGCTCGTGCTCGTGGAAGTGTTCCCTAAGTTATTAGTCTAAACTCCTTCGTATTCGAATCTGTAGTTGTGGTTCACTCTGAGGGACCCGTTACTGGAATTATCCTGAAATCGGAATCCAATTTGGCTTCGGTACGATTCATGAGTTTCTTATTTAAGCCTTCCCAGTTCCCATGAATGGATATTAATACATCGGCAAAATCAGCACGTCGACGGTCTTCCCACGAGGGGAGGGGACGATAGTGGGGTCTCTGCCGTTCCATAAAGGCGTCACCACAGCCCCGCACCCCGCAATAATTAATGCTATATGTCTTGTCAGGTATAACTATTCGGCAGCGGGACAAGAAAAGGCAGACGGTGACAAGATTCCATAGTTTTTAAATGGATTCACGAGTTCATGAATCGGATCGAGAGTTCAATGGGTTGAACCGTATGTTTAATAAATAATATTAATAATATAATATTTTAATAAATTAATATAATATTATAA
>CXYZ01003529.1:746874-769855 GCA_900006705.1 Sonneratia caseolaris | reverse complement strand
GGTTCAATTAGATTGATTGGTTCAAGTGAAAACCGGCCGGTTCAATTAGATTTAACCTCATTTAAATAATAATTAGATTTTTTTTGTGAGACCGGACCAGGGGAGTGGCTGGTTCCCGGTCGAACCGGACGGCCCGGTCCGGTTTTAAAAACTATGCTATTTACAGTTCATCTCTGTACCGTTCATTGCACTGTTGTTCAAAGCCATGGTGGTACTGACTTGATTGTGTGAAACATATGCGAGACTAGCTAGGGCTGCAAGGGCACCTGCCGATGTCGACCAGGAATCTATGGGCTGGGCTGGGCTGGGCGTTCTCGTATGTATCAAACCTCCATGTCCCTGTATGGAGGTCGATCTACAAGAACAATATCCGATAAAAAAAAAAAATAATCCCCACAATTTAAAATCTCACGATTAAGTTGATCAAATGATGAAAAATATGTAGTCGTAAAAAGAATTACACACCACGTGCATTGCTAGCTTTTTGGCAATTAGGTAGCTCAATTATTTTAAGAGACGCACCACCTAATATCCAAAAGTCTAACTAGTTAGTGATCAACCATTCATGTTCGGGTCATGATGAGCTGCTGAGGAGAGAGTCTTTCCCAACATGGGTCCTCTTCACTTATAGGAATCCAAATGTGATCCTATTCAAGAGGGACCGGACAGCAATCGAATCATCTCGGCCACAAAATTTGTATAGATACCGAACTCGTTCTTCCTTTCATCCATCTTGCGCCCTAGTGATGATGTTCGGAGATAATGCAGTGGATTGGAAAACCAAACTAGTACGTACTCCAACTTGTGATTAATCATAGATTACCAAATCAAACTGTCTGAATCCAATATGACCATAAGAACCCCTCCTCATCCCCCACGGTTTAACGCAAACGACACGCTGCGTTGACTCTCTCTCGCCTTGGAACAGATGCTCAACAAGAGAGCTGACCTCGTCTAATCGCACAACTCATTTTCAGATATGCATGGTATGGATATATAATGAACGGTATCCCAAAAGAGGAGTAGTAAATCGTGCCCGACCATAGTCTATCGGAGTCCGGCGTAAGAGTTACCAGACCTCGGCCGCGACAAGCCACCTCGACACAACATAGAGAGAAAGAGATCAGAGATTAAAAAAAAAAAAAAAAAGAAGCTTATACAAGATCTGGTCGTTCAATCAGCTTCTATTTACCCAGGCCATACGTATGAATGACCGAGTGGAATCGACATAATATATGATTTGCTGTTTCAATTTTTTCAGTGGGCCTTAATTTAACTGAATCGTGATTTTTCTTTAATGTATTTGTGCTCATTGGTATTATTATCATTTATTACAAGTTAATACGTAGGTACATGGTAGCAATATTTATATATAAATATATGTATGAGTGTGCTTACATGCATACCTAGGCCCAGACCCTCAACATAGTTTTAAAAATCGGACTGAACCGATCGATTCAATCAGAAATTGACCACTCATCTGGTCCAGTTTCTAGATTTAACCCATTTGTAATTAAAATATGATGAACTCCAAATGAACAAGCCGGTTTTTGGTCTGACCAGTAAATCTAATTAAATCGGTAAAAAAATCAATCCACTTAAAATGTTTTTAAAAATAAAAATATATTATAATATATTTATATTTACATTTTATGTTGAACCGGGGTTAATGAAATGCTAATATCATAAATTTTTGTTATAAATCATTGTCAATTTATTTATAATATTATTTATTAAACTTATGGTACGACCCATTAAACCTCCAGTCTGACTCATGAATCTATGCTTTGACTCATTCCTGGTCCGGTCCGGTTTTAAAACTATGATAGTCGATGATAATGCTTTGAGTACGTCATTGACCGGTTCTTTGCCTATGTTTTCTATGAGCACGACGACCCCACAGCAACGTAAAGATTCAATGTGAAAGACGGAAGAGCTAGCTAGCTAACCTTTGACTGACTTGAACCCAAATACCAGATGTACGTACGCTTGGATATAACCTCGAAACGAATTCGTTTAATCTATCTTGCAGCTGTTTGGTCGACTGGATCGGTATTAGGATCGGTGGATTCCCTAGATTCTACCGGTCGATATGTGTGCTTATAATTGGCTTAAACAATCTTAGCACACATGCTTGTAGAAATGGACATAACGATTTAGTTATTACGTGTATGGCTTTTTGAGCCAGTCAACTCGAAGATTTTAATTTATATAGCAATTCCAACCTACTGCCCAAACTTAACAATTCAATAGATGTATCGCTCACCGCGTTCGTCTCTCAACATCCAGTCGACCGTGCAAGAATTGAGGTTGAGTGACATTTTTGGGCCCCTTGATCGGTAGAGATGGATAAAGTTTCGTACAAGTCCTAAAAAGATACCATTCACTATCGTTATAACGGATCATTAAATCATACTGACGTGAACATGATGACATAAGTAAAATACTGATGCGATAGTAACACATTATATTTTTTTTTATTAAGATGATAATATGATATTTAACATGTTACTATCACGTCAATATTTTGCGAACGTCAATGCGTATACATTAGTATGATTTAATGGTTTATTACAATAATAATTTAAATAAATCATGCAGGTGAAGTTTTAGAACTAAAAAAAGAAGTAATTTTAAAAGTATTAAGATTTAAGTTTAAAAAAATTGTATAATTTAGAATTTCTCTGCGTATTTCTCTCTAAGTAAAAAATGGGTTGATACTGGCAACAATCCTCAAATGAAGGTTAAGAGAACTTAGATTAGACTTGCTTTAGTAAGATTTCAAATCTATGGTCCCCATCTTTATTATGATAAATTTTTCGCATATTTTACGAACTCATATTAATAAGATGTAAACCAACACGATATACTTTCACACTTTTAAGTAAGATACAAACATACATATATCTCTCCCAATCTCTGTTCTTACCAGGTCAATAAAACCCGACTTGTGAGTTTTAAACTAGTCCAACTTGAAAATTTGAAGATTTTCAAGCGTGTCAAGTATGCAATCTTGTAAGTCATAAACATAATATTTCCTGAAAATCAATTCATCTGTTCCTTTGTTTCTCTTGTAATGATTGATTCTATGGGCTCAGAATGCAAAATTAATCAGTCATGATCAGGATAGCAACATTCACATATGAATGTATATATATACACTTATTCACTCCTTAATGATCATAGTTCTTCACAGCACATAAAGCTCACCATTTCTCAACCTGGCTCCTCATCCAAAAGACAGCTATGGCTCCACAGCATATGGTTAACCCTCCTCCCTTCCATAGCTATCCCCCGACATGGACCACGGGTCTCTATGACTGCTGCGACGATCCATGCAACTGTAAGTTCAAGCCCAGGTAACCCCAAAACGGCCGAATAAGCTGTGAGCTTAATTATGTTCTCGGCGATCAATTTTTTATTGGGCGTACAGAGATGACGTATAAGCCCATAAAATTTCGACCTGTTAATTCAATTTCGACCCAACATTTTCTCATGATTCTGTCTTGTTTTCTCTGACTTGATCAAGGCTGCTTCACCTGCTGCTTCCCCTGCATCACCTTCGGCGAGAACGCCGAGATCCTTGACGAAGGAAACACCAGTGAGCGATTATCTTTTTTCCCTTTTCCCTGACAACTTCATTTGCTCCCCTCAGTGAATCCTTACTAGATTCAGTTCCAACTTGAATTATATTTGGCGGTGCATGCAATTATTTTTTCTGAGTAATGATTGTCGGGAGAAACAGAAGAGGAAAATCGAAGTTCATGTGCTGATATGTGATTTAGTATATCACTAATCCTTGTCGTGGCGGTGGTGACGAAGCTTGCTGCTCTGCGGGTTCAACCTGCATGCTGGTGTGTTTCTTCACGGCAGTGCTTGTGAGCGGCTACACGTGCACCTACCGGACCAGGCTCCGAGCCCAATACTCGTTGCACGGCGACCAGTGCGAAGACTTCTGCGTCCACTTCTGGTGCCTCTTCTGCGCCCTCTGCCAGGAGCACCGCGAGCTCCAGAACCGCGGCCTCGACCCGTCCAAGGGTAAGCGGTTCACCACGGGTCCCATCTTATAAATTGATCGAGCTCCATCCCCAACCATGAACGTGACAGATGCTTAAGATTATTTTATATCTGGAAATTTTTAATTTTTTTTTCTTTTTCTGGTGCTGTTGCATTATGGGATTGCATTGAACGATTGAAGGTTGGGACGCGAACATGCGGAAGATGCAACAACGCGCACCGTTTCCACAGGCAATGTGGCGTTAACTCGGAAGCTTTAATTCTCAGTCTCTTAGATCCAGTCGGGTCATCCGATCAAGAACCGATTGCATGTCGTAAGCTATTGTTTGTTAGTTGCTGTTCTCTTTTCTCGGTCACATATTTCTTACAATCCATTACGCTGTACATCAGGAATTGTACGCTCATCGCTCGTGCTTGATGTCTGTCGGTCGGTCATGAGAATGCTGTTTTTCGATGATATCGTGTTGCTGTTCCATTTGTGGGCAATGTCTTCCCTCGAGTATTCCATGGACTGTCATTTATTATTGCATGCTTGTCAATCGCATTCGATGTTGAATAAGAATTGCTAATGTCGAAATGGTACTTGTTCATCCTAGATATATATGTCCCCCCCCCGACAAGAGACTCAAAAGGGTGATCGTCAGTCGGTGGATGATTAATGACAATTTGCTTATCAGATCCAATTTAACTTAATATCTCCTTGTGATAAATCGCCAGATGGAAATTTTCGCCACGTCATAGCCTGCCACGTAGCTTTTTAGTCCAATTGAGGAAGCCCAATTTCATATGATGGGCCGAAAGGGAATTCCTTCAGGCCCAATTGCTTCGCCTTCGCTTTTGTTATCCTCTCAATAAATACATGTAGATTAGGCCCCTGTTACAGACGGCGCGCCAATAGATTATCACGCACGGTGACTCCCTCTGCAGCGTTCTTCACCCTCCTCCGCCGTCGATGGCCGTCGACGTCTCATCATCTTCCTTATCCTCTTCGTTCTCGCCCATTTTCGCTCCCTCCATTCCCAGTCTCCACCGTTCCGTGAGGCGGCTGCCGTTTCCGCTCTCTCCCAGGAGCTGCAGCTCCTCATTCCGCTGCTCCGGCAACGATGCTGCAGCAGGATCATCGTATGATCGGTCATCCTACAGCCGCCGTTGGATCAATCCTCTGTCCCGGCGAACTTCACCGGAGGTTGTCCGCCAGTGGATAGCAGCCGATCCGCCTCTCGCCTCTCAAGGTCCTCTCTCTCTCTCTCTCTCTCTCTTCGCTGAACTTGTATTCCATTTATTAGGATCATAAATGAGGTTACCAGGGTGGCATGAGGTGTTTATCTTTGAAAACATTGCGAAAAACTTCCAGCATTTGATTTAGCATAAACTATGAAGGTCATAAGATTGTTAAGAGCGACAAACTTACTTTAATTCAAATGTACTGATTGGTAATTGTGGTGGCTTCTCTTTGTTTGCATTTCAGATAAATTTACAGTTGCGTCGTACAATATCCTGGGGGACAGAAATGCTTCAAAGCACTGGGACCTCTACCCCAATGTTCCTTCGTCATACATGAAGTGGGGAAGGCGTAAGAGGGTCATCTGTGAAGAGCTAGCAGGATGGGATCCTGATATAATTTGTTTGCAAGTAAATACTCTGACTTTATTGTCTAATCTTCAGTTTACTTGGGACTGGATAATTGGCTTAATTTATGGTTCCTGTCCTGCCTTGCTTGGATCAGGAGGTGGACAGATATTTTGATCTCTTCCAAGGTATGCAGGGAGGAGGATATGTTGGTTCTTACAAGGTTAATTTTCTATTGCAATTTTCCTTGTCAATATATTTTAGTTCTTCCAATATATAATGTGGTAAAGTGTATAAGATGTTGCCGTTGCCTGTACAAATATGACAGAGGCGCACTGGAGATTCAGATGATGGGTGTGCGATGTTTTGGAAAGCAAATAAGTGAGTTGCCATGATGATTTTTATCTTGCTGCAGATTTGCCACCTGATTACAATTGAAGCTTGTTTTATGTTATGTTAGGTTTCGTCTGCTTCAAGCTGAGAGTATTGAGTTTAAAGGTATAGGTCTTCGAGATAATGTGGCTCAACTTTCTGTCTTTGAGGTAAATCTGTAAACAACAATCTGTGCAGATGTCTGAGCTATCATTCTTTGATTTGGCCTTTGGATTCCTCTATTGACTCATTCTCCATATAAGCAATCATTCTAGAGATTATGCTTCCCTTCAGCAAAGTTGGTTGCGCTCTTCAGTGGTGGCTCTAATGATGATCAAATTTCTAAATTTTCTATCATTTATTTGCTTTCCCTATCTCACTTTCATCTATGCAGGTAGATGTGCAAAGCAAAGTCACGAAGACTGCTTGTTGGCAATATTCATGTACTTTACAACCCTAGTAGGGGAGATGTTAAGTTGGGGCAGGCAAGTTTTCTCTGTCTTCCCTCAAATAATTGGTATTCTGTTGACTCACTTTCTCATGACCTACTTAGTGCAATGGTGCACTTTTTCAAGTTCATGTGATCTGGCTCTCTTTTCCCTTTCCATTCTGCCATAGCTCGCTATTTAATATACATGGAAGAATTTGGGTTTTCATTTGTTCTAAAGATTGGGTTATATTTCTCTTCAGATCCATTTCCTCTCTTCAAGGGCACATAGTCTCTCTAATGAATGGGGAAATATTCCAGTACTGATTGCTGGTGATTTCAACACTACCCCACAGGTGAAATAACTTATGCAGCTTTTCCTTCTTGGCTTTACCATCATTTAGGAAAATATTCTTATGATGGCTTACTTATTCACAGAGTGCAATTTACAAATTTTTATCAACATCTCAGGTGAGTTTTTTTTTTTTTTCCTTTTTGAAGTGTCATTTCTCTCATTTACATTAGTGTTATTCTCCTGTACTTCCATGAACATGATGTTTTCATTTATATGTTATGCTGTTAGTCAAGTCATATGTTTTGATCTTGATTATAATGTGCACTTGATGGATTTGCAGTTAGATATCTTGTCGTATGACAGAAGGGAGCTATCTGGTCAGAGAAGCTGCCATCCTTCTCAAGTGTTTGGTCTAAACAGAAACTTGAGAAGCCCATTCATTACTATGGAAAGGTTTACTTAACTTTATATTTTATGTTTATCCCATTAAGTTCTCTGTGTGAATGATCTACTATTTCATTCAGCTGTAAATTCAAAAATGAAAAATGTTCTTTCTTTTTAGTTCAAGTCTGGCTGCTGGATTATTCTACTTGTCTTGAGATGTTTACCGGATCATATCTCTGATTCTTTGACATCTGGTTGCTGAAATGCTTTCGAGTTTAGAGTTTTGAACTGTGGATGGAGTGAAGAGGAGATCAGAACTACAGGTGGCAATGCTGGAGTAGTTGCTCATCCTTTGAAACTCAACAGCTCATATGCCACGATTAATGTAAAATGTTTAGACCTTTTTCTTTATCAGTGATGTATATCATATTTCTGATTATTTTGGCTCACTAACACATGGAGTTCTTGAGTGAAATTCTTAGGGTTCTGCAACAAGGGACTCAAAAGGCGAACCTCTGGCCACTTCATACCACTCAAAATTTTTTGGGACAGTTGACTACATATGGTGAGAAGCTTCACTTTTTGTGAATGCCATGGTTTGTAATGCTTGAATTCCCAGATTTATTGGCAACAAATTAATGTCACTGGCTAGTAGTATCAAGTAGTGAGCATGATCACAATAAACCAATAGTAGTTCAGATCTGATTCAGAAATTTTTACGGTCTAATTTATAGGTATTCAGATGGTCTTGAACCAAGTAGAGTTCTGGATACACCCTCAGTAAATGTCCTCCGCAGGACAGGTGGTCTTCCGTGCAAGGTCAGAAAGCTCTGTGCCATACTACTCTAGATAGTATATACTGGCAAATGTTTAAGATACTCGTAAGGGACATGACCATATTTGTCCTGGGGTATATGATTGGACATGAACAGACATCAGTAAGGTTATATATACTAGGCGATTCCCAAGAAATGATTAAGTTTGTTTGAAGTTAAAAACTGGATGGGATAATTCAAATGATATTTATGGAGAGAGCTAATGGCTCTCATAATCCATCAGATGCTTTTGTTTGTTCCATGTAGAACCAGTCCTGAAATGTACCAGTGCTGAAATTGATTAAGAAAAAATAAAGAAGATATCCACTGAAGTGGAATGAGAAAATCGACTGAGCGACTGGCATCTTCACCATTATTGAATGTTGAATTGGATCTGTCAAAATGCTTGGTGCTGCAGAATGTGGGTAGCGATCACTTGGCACTTGTATCGGAATTCACCTTCACTGATCACCCGGAGTCTTAGCCTTGGGCTCACCCTCAAACTTATTGTTCCAGTGCAAGGATACTTCTCCAACAATCTGGTTGTTGGAACTCTTACTCATAAGTTGCGGGGTGATGCAAAGCCGAAAATAACAGGACAGCAATTTGTCAGTGCCCCAGTATTTATACTTCATGCACTTCCCAGCAATGTCAAATCTCGACTGCAATGTCACTTCTCACCGCAATCTGTGGTGTGATGGGTGAATGGAGAACAGATGCTGTTTGTAAGATCAAATTTGAGTTTCAGTTTCTGTTCTTTGACGATCTTCAGTGTATTTGAAGTTTGAAGCCTTCTGTATGTGCGACGTGGCTCCTCAAGTTATTCAATTGGTTTAGGTGAGACTTGAGATCAAGAGGTTCGCCGGAACCTAATCGACATAAAAGATGATGAGAATCGAACAATTAGATTGATTTGGTTGATAATAAAAGATTATGAGTAATAAAAGTTCGGTTCGGTGATTTGATTCTTGTTAATTATGAATCATATTTAGAGGATTTTTTTTTTGTTTAATAATTATCTTTAAAGCTAATTTTATTCGATTTTTTTTAGTTGACCGAATTATCCACATCAAGCAATAATTAATCGAACAAGCCTTTTCTTGATATAAAATGGACTGAAAAATGTTGAGGGGGGAGTCGAGTAAACATGAAAGTTAAGGGGGGTAGATTGAAAAGAATTCAGAAACTGGGGAAAAGAACGAAGAACGACGAAAAAATTAGCCCGCGCCCGCCAACGTCGAGCTTCCGCTCGTAAGTATACATACGAACAAGACAGAGTCGGTTAGAGAGAGAGAGAGAGGGAGAGAGAATGGACGATTCAGCGACCATGCTCTGTCAGATATCTTCCTTCAAGGAAATGCTCGATCAGGTAGACGATGAGGCTTCGTCACTGTTCGATTTCTCCGTAAATTGATTCTCTCTTTTCGATTCCTCGCCGGTTCTATTGACGCAACGATGTAACCGGGCGCTGTGCGTGCAGGTGAACGAGGAGATAGAGTCGAACATTCTGATCACGCGGCAGCTCGAGTCGGAGATCCTCCGGTGCTCGGAGGCCGAGACCGCTCTGTCGGTTAGAGAAGCTGAACTGACGAAGCTGCTCTACACGTCACACTTCGAGCTCAATGGTCTAATGGCGGTCACGAGTAAGGCGTTTCTCGAGGTCTCCCCCGATGAGTATTATTGGCTTGCTTGATGTCCACTTGGCAACCTCAGAATCCTACGATTAACTTGATCCTGTGATGTTTCACTTGTTTTGGTCCACTGTGAAAATATAAGCTGATTTGAAGCTCAATTTAAACGCTTTGTTTCAAAGCCAAAAGCCAAAGATTTTCGATTTCTGTTCCATTTGTTTCTGTATAACGGGCTCAGGATATGATGGATCAATCTTTAACCAGTACGAGAGAGATGGAGACAGAGAGTCCATTTAGTGTTTCTGTAGACCTAGTTGTTAGCTGTCTCATTTTCCGTGGAGCTGTGGTTCATTGTCCATCTGCTTAATCCTGTCCTATACAGTTGAATCAAGGAACTCAGTCAAGCATTTGGACGAACAGCTATTGCGTCTTAAGTCAAAGAAGGAGGAGATAGCTCAGAAAATGAACAGAAGAAGGTATTGGGCGGTTTGGTTTTTTCTATCCAGTGTTAAGGTGTAGAAAGCATAGGAAAGAGGCTTCTGTAGAAACGATGTAAAAGGTTACCAAGAAAATAGAAAAGCTGTAAAACATTTGCTGATAAAGCTAAAACGCAGGTATTAATGCATTTTAATGGCTATTCTGATCCACAGGAAAAAGGTGCAGGGAACTTAAAGTTCACATCACATTTTAATGTATTTCCATGTGACATTTACACCCCTTCTCTTTGATCATGATCATGCATCTGTTTGAGCTCTATATACATTGTTGGATTCATTCTAAAATGAAGATGGTATCAACTACATAGCCATGTTTTATTGGGTGAAGTGAGTTCATAATACAAATTGTCCTTTGAAGAGATGGCTGAGTGATCGATAGCTCCAATTAGGATTTATCTTCAGCTTGCGTGGGGAGCCCGTTGACAATTTAGGATATCTTTATACTCGTAAAATATCTCCTTGTCATGGATTTAAAGTTCGTTCCTCATCTCATTTTATCAGAAAAAAGTCTTTCTTCTATCTATTGCACTTTGTTTACAAAATTAATCGAACCTTTTAAAAATAGTAGCAAATAATGGAAAATTTTCCCTGAATATGCTTGCCGTGACTTTGAAGATGTTTTTCTGTTAAAATTTCAACTGTGCCATTTATCTGCATAATTGCGTTTAAGAAAATATGAGAATCACGTAGGTGCAGGTTTTGAATGAATTCTCGATTCTGCTTTGAGAAACAGTATGTTTTTTTTCTCTCAGGGAAGGATTTACCTCATTTTGTCTAGAATTTCAGAAGGGGATCAACCAAGAGGAAAATGATGAGCTGGGTTCTTTGGTTTCAGAAAGAGAGTTCCTTGAAAATGAAATGGATAACATCAGTGGAGGGAATGCCGCTCTTACATATTCAACTCCGGCATGTTTGGAAGAGTATCTTTCAGATCTCCATGATTCCAAAACCGGTAATATAAAATCTTGGATATCCTTATCAGTTTTTATTAGCTGCATGATTCTGAACCAACTTCAAGTTCCTAGTTCTGGGAAGCTTGTGTTGGATTTGCTGTTTCATTCGAATGTACTTTTCTCCTCTACTATGTCAAACGAGAATCCAGGCTTCATTGCAACCCATCCTTTCCCGCCAGAAAAGGGGCATGTGAATCTTCATCCCCATTTTTCAACAAGGTTATCAAATATTGTTGAATCATTTCAGCTGTTTGGTGATGCAGCATTACAGGTAGAGATACAAAAAGGGATAGGAGAAAACGAGCAAGTGCTTAAGGATATTGAGGAATTGAAAAGTAAGCTGCACCATGAATGAATATTGGTGATGGCCAAGGATAGTCACAGTTGTAGGAAGCTAGGTGGTGTAAACTGGTACTTGGAAACTTTTTTAATAAAAGGTCATGGAAGTCACATCAAGTTATCTGGAGAACATCCATAATTGCTGGTATTTTGGATGGCTTTGGGAAAGCAAGAGGGTGTCAGATCATGCAAAAGTAGTTTCACTGAATGGTATGCTTGGACAAAATCTGGTCGCAGTTACAAAGATTAGTGTAGGCAACACGAAGACATCAAGGCACATTACTGTACCTACTTCAACCCCGCAAAAAAGCTCTCATGATTAGAGCTCACCCTGTGTTTAACCCGTTCATCTTTTTCTGCCCGGCTCTCTTCTGTTAGCTAACCCTTTCCCAGGCACTAGCAGAAGAAAATCCGGGTGCTGAAAACTTTGAGCGCTGCTTGGAACTGCAGCAACAAACAATGTAGAAAGCATTTCTTTGATATTTCCATCGAGGAGCCAGTTGCAACGATTGTTATCGGGCTATGCGAAGATGATTCCATTGCTGGGGCAGAAAGATTCAGGGACCTCAAACTGGAAGCTGCAAGAATCAGCTAGAAGTAACACTAGTAAAAAACCGCGCCCAGCACAACGCGGTGAGATCTGCTCCAAGAGTGAATACTGAATAGTTGAGTTTGGAAATTGACACGGGGGAATGAAGCATTCAGCAGCAAAGAGTTAAAATTATCGAGAGAAATCCGTCGAAGACACCCCAAAACGTGGAAGTTGGTGGGGGAGGCAACGGAAGCTTGAGACTGATTAGGAAAGCGAAGTGTAGGACCAAACGTGACAGGACCAAATCTGCAACCGCCCCTCAAGACCATGAACAGACTTAAGAGTATGAATTCTCCGTATTCCCGCATGGAGGAATGATGTCTACTCCCACGCTTAGCCGAGAAGAGAGAACATGTAAGGGAAATGATAAGAGTAGTATCAGCGGCGAAGCTCATCTTGCTGCTCCAAGGAAACATTCTCAAATCCCAGACAATCATTACTATATTTTCACTCATCGCCGAAAAAAATTAGATAGTTCCACCATTTTTACCCCGGAGCTGCACCCTGCAAAACAATAACATGTCCGGGGCTGCAAAACTACATTCCACTTCAAAATTTAATCTTACAGTGCCTGGCAGTTTAACCTGATCCTTCTGAGGTCTTCATTCTTTTTGACATGAAAAGCCTCCTAACTGAAGTAATGGGATCGTCCACCTGCAGGAACAGCCAGCACAGAGAGTTGACAAACTTCTAACCGAAGTAACTGAAGCCTTCTAACAGATGAAAATTTTCTTCCAAGTACATGTTTTTTACTGAGGTGATATGAATAACATAATACTCGGAGGTTTTGAGGCAAGCCTATAATCAAGAGTCTTGGGGTACCATCAAATTGGATTTCTCTGAGCTGCCCCACCATTGACAAAGACTAATGAAGTAGTCTTCATCGAAATTCTTTTTCAGCGTATATAATCCCCCGTGAGACATATNAGGTGATATGAATAACATAATACTCGGAGGTTTGAGGCAAGCCTATACTCAAGAGTCTTGGGCTACCATCAAATTGGATTTCTCCGAGCTGCCCCCCCATTGACAAAGACTAATGAAGTAATCTTCATCGAAAGTCTTTTTCAGCATACATAATCCCCCGTGAGACATACATAAGCAGTGAAAGTATCAAGAACATTACCTTGATCAAGGCAGTAGATGGAGGGCTCTTCGGTGAAAGATGAGAAACCTCCTTTCTGCGTTGCAAGCCAGATAACACCTGTTGCCAGCCTGGAACTACACCACCAGTTGATGCAATCCACGGACAGAAATGACGGTGCTGTCGGATGGGATCAAACTCCATTCCTTTGTCTGCCGCTCCCATCCTAGCACGCTTCCCTGGAGACCAAAAGAAAGAAATCGATAAGGAAAAATATCAGCACTCAAGTGTCAAAACGTATTGGTTGCTGCTTCTAGAAAAGAAACAGATGCAGTGACTAAGGGTGAAATGAAGCAGGTCACGGGAAGCATGTTTGAACAGCAATACACTGAAAGAACATGTGCCACATGTGCAAGTTAACACTGAAATGTCACAGGCAATACAGCACATAGTTTAGTAATNTGTGCCACATGTGCAAGTTAACACTGAAATGTCGCAGGCAATACAGCACATAGGTTAGTAATTTTTTAAATATATATATAAATATATATTTGGAGAAAGAGGAGAATATAATCAAATTGTAAGGATACTAGTACAATGCCCTATTCCTACTACTCCATCTCGTTCACGTTTGATGACAGAGAGGCAAATGTCTTCTCTTATTATCCAAGATTAACAATGCATAATGAACTAAAGGAGTAGTGGAGAGAGAGAAAATAAAACAGTAACAATAGATTCATCTCTTTCTAAAAACCCATAAAAGTCAACCTTATAAAACTTCAAAATCTCATAAGTCAAAACATGCAATTATCAACTCAGTTATACCCAGTGTGGTGGAAGCCATTTTCTCAAAAATAATTCCCCAGATTCCTGATCATTTTCTCTCCAAATTCTATTCCTGAGCTCTTACAGAATTTTCTGTGGGCAATCAATATGACATGGCTGAGGTCATACCATGGACAACAGGGCACTTTTCAGTGGCATTTTTTTGTGAGGATGAGTCATGGCTGCACTCGACAACCACTTCCAATGTATTTCGTTCTTCAGCTTGATCAGATGCAACAGCTATAGACAAAGTCTTTCCGTTAGAATCACCAAGATGACCTCTAGCATCATTTTGACAAAGACCTGCATCACTTTGACTGCTTACTTCCTCACTAATATTATTTGGGTTAGTAGATGTTCCTTCTATACCTTCCAACTGCATAGAATTTCCATCATCTTTCCTATGGCTGTCACTGCCTACAGCAGGGCTATCATTCATAGATGGTGGCTGGCTACTGCCCGTATCTCCATTAACCTTGTTGCTTTCTTCTTCTCTTGGGGACACAGGAGTGCTTAATTCAGGTTGGTTATTTTCTTGGCTGACGAGTAAACAATTTCTAAGATCAGGATCAGAAGAAAAATGAGTCCTAATGCTCCGGCCAATAACCGGAAATGAGATCATAGCTTTGAAGTTTTGTTGTGTTGAAGGTGGCCCGCCTGCAATGGTCAGATTTAAATTTGATGATGGTGCATTTGGCTCAAGAGTTGAGATCCGATTGCTATCATTTCCACTGACTGTGTCCTGTCCACAAATCTTCTCATTATTGATTCCAGTAAAGCCAATCAATCTGAACACCTCTAAAGGCTGTGGTACCGTACAGAAAGCCCACAAACCAACACTGGCTCCACACAGCTTGCAATCTAAAACTACAGACTTGGGATCAGCAACTGATTCACTCGAAACCCCAAAATTTCTGTTCGCCTCTTTCATTGTACTGAGATCTGGAGCAGGTATGCAGACTATTGACTTCTCTCTTTCATGAAGCAACTTTGAAGAATTCAAAACATTGGCATCTTCAGCAGTCTGATTAGAAAGATCCATCTTGCAGTCAACCACATAAGGCATAACACGAGGCTCCCAGCCACATAAACTTATGAGCTTCAGTGCCTGCTCATGCATCACAGGTTCAAGGATGAATCAAATGAAAAACATATGATAAAATATTGCAAAAGATAAAGAATTGCTTGATGGGATCACAAAGAGCAAAAAGAGAGAGAGCATTTCCACTAAAACAGTGTTTAGGGTTGTCAAATGAAGCAAGACCTTAGACCATTTGGAAGATCGGATATTGTATGCAAGA
The DNA here is from genome assembly GCA_900006705.1 of Sonneratia caseolaris. Lineage (NCBI taxonomy): Eukaryota > Viridiplantae > Streptophyta > Magnoliopsida > Myrtales > Lythraceae > Sonneratia > Sonneratia caseolaris. Next base: position 754,754 of record CXYZ01003529.1, on the reverse strand, counting down.
TATCCGGAACTTCACACATATAACAATTGAAAATATTGCAGATCTTATCAGCATTTGATAAAAAATAAGGACCTGATAATAGAGATCAGCAGTCTGTTTGTCAGATCCATTTTCATGATATTCCACAGAAGGGATTTCTGGTAACACATCATCGCACTCCAACAACGATGATTGTTGGAGAAATTGGTCCAATTGAGGAGTTCTCATGAACTCAATAGCTGAGGAGGAAATAACAGGAAGAGCCAGGAGGTGAGCAAGTGAAGAAGACCTCTTTCTAAATTGATCAGCTAAAACCTGAGGTGTTGTGGGGGGAAATTGAGCCAGAGTTTCGTCGCACGTATTGTCAATCCACGGGCAGAGTAATTTATGACCATTATCAAGCTTCAAGCTAAAAACGAGTGCTGCCTTCTCAACTGGGACAAGCAGAAATATCTTAATGCACGGTAACAAAGCTAAAAGATGTCCAAACATTGCTTGCAACTATAATGGAAATATAAAAACAAGTTAAACCTTGCTCCTGTGACCAAGATGATGAAGTGGAGAAAAGAATGCGTGCTCCACATGCTTCACAACCTATAGTATCCATATCCACATTGACCCAACCTCTTCTTGCACAATTTACAGCACTGACCACCTGATGTAATGATAATAGAATAGTCAATTTTGACTAACTAATATACCCATAAGCAGAGACATGCAAATCCACAAACAACAAAGCACCAGGTAGTAGGTTTGAAATGAAATATATGATGCGGTCAGACCTTGGGTTTGGCAAACCATGTCATTGACTTGAAAGTAGATAGTCTTCTCATGAGATCACCACGGTCCCATGGCCTGCATACTGGAACTTGTGAGATCCCAGCTGAAGGCTGAACTTCTTCACCATTATCCACCCCCATCTTTGGATCCAATAAAGCCAATGCCGAGGTGGTATTTGACCTCTTTTTTCCTCTGAACGATTGCATGTCTGACGAGCTACCAATCAATTACACAATGAAAGGGGAGTCACAACAAAATGTCAGGCCACCAATTACAGTCAAGTAAAAGCAAATAAGATGGCAATCACAGACGCAGCCCACTAAAAATACAAGAATACTTCCATAGTTGATTCTTTATTGCAAGAAAAAGCTCTGCAAGAGTTAACCTGGCAGAATGTGCTTCTGCATGCAATGTCTATTGCGGCAACCCGAGCCTTCTTAAATGCTCAGCATGTCAAATCATACTGAAATCAGAGGAAATAGCTGGCAGAATACATTGCGGAGCAGCTTCTAAATCTTCTTTTACGCTAGATTCGGATTATTTACATCAAAAAATCAGACTATGAAATGAAATCAACAGCAACTAGGGCAGAGAAAGATTCGGAGAGAGCTGGAACCTAGAGGATGCTTTTGGAATCAACCTCGGGGACTGAAAGAGCTTATCCATTATCGAGTGAAACCTCTTCTCCGAATCTTCCGCCATACAGAGCTCCTTATTGTCCGAGTGTCCGTACACGGGCCTTCAGCGACCTCTTCCCGCAGGGAAACACAGGTTCATCTGCGGAAGNGTCCGTACACGGGCCTTCAGCGACCTCTTCCCGTAGGGAAACACAGGTTCATCTGTGGAACATCGACCAGTTGCTGGCTATTAGCTGTTCCTTCAGCTCTCCGATGAGATCGAGCGCCCGCCGTGTCTTGAGCTTTGAGACACCAGTCGCTCTTCGTGCACGTTGAGACGAACGCACTCTTCAGTAGACGGTGAGGCGAGCGATCTGCTGCTGCATATTATGGGCCGTCGGCTTATTCGCGCCGTTGATTTTGTCCGCCGACTTGCCTCCAAGAAAGCTCATCGCCGACCCGTCACCCTTTCTTGGGCCGGGCCACACGTAACGTGTTGAGCCGATCTTCGCATAACGGGCCGATCCAGGCATACCCTTTCGGGCCGAGCTATGCGTTTATATTTTTCATGTTTGGACCGAGCCAGGCCCATTAGCCTATGCAAACAACTGATTAAGTGTTATGTGTCTGTTATGTTCCGTAGAAACAAACGTCTACCTGACGCTAGAGATGTTTATCAGGCTGATTTGGCCCGGAACTGGCCCCTTGAAACCAGTAACCGGCCCGGACGGCCCAAACCAATATGTACCACTCTTATTAGGTTGAAAAACAGTTACGAGCCAAATCTAAAAAATAGGCATGTTGAACAAGAATCGGTCAGTACATTTTCTCGTTAAATTAGTCCAGAACCATTTGAGAACCAATCTAATCACCAAAAACCCAGAAAATCATCGATTAGATTTGTTGGTTTAATTTAAATATATATTTATTTTAAATAATTTTAAATATATATATAAGATAATTGATTTACAATTTAACCTATTCAAATCATAAATCGATCCACTTATAAATAATTTTGGACTAATTCACATTTTTTTTAATTATAACTCATAACCAGACCGACTAATTGTATTTAACATCTCTACTTAACATTGTCCCCTGGCCGGCCGATCTTGAAGATAAACATTAGAGGGTGTGTACATACATATATATATATATATATTTATGTATGTATGTATGAAAAATCCCAATTTCTTTTAGGTGCAGTGAAACCTCGGCTGGATGGGAAGCTCTTCTCGAACCCGAAGCTACCAGATATCAAGTCGAGGTCTAAGGTCACCAACGCCAGCGAGCCGTCACTAGCCCATCCTTCGTAGTAGTACTTTGAGCTGTAAAAAGAGGTCGACCGACCTAAAAGGAGTCGGTTACATTTGATGTTAGCGGAGAACCAAACCACCCCAAAACACAAATCCGCACGGTTCCCTTCCCGATCGGGTCGTTTGCCGGTCGACATTGTCGAGCTAATATTCATGATGAGAACGACAAGGAAAGAGTTCCAAGCTCTCTGAGATCTCAACGGGGCAATACGTGCAACGGTCGCACGCACACCCAAATGACCAGACTTCGCTGGCTCCCGATGGGGAGCTTTCCCGCCTGCTGTAACGCACACCGTCTCGAAAATTAACTAATCCGACTTTTTTGAATTTGAAATTATCCAGTATAGGAGATAAAAATGTTTTAATTATAACTATTTTTTCCCTTTTTATAATGCAAAATCAATCACGGTGTAAAAGGGCAAACAAATGGTAACGGTGCAGTCGCTATGTATGAAATTATAAAGTTTAGCAAAAGAAAAAGGGAGAGTGCAAAGCAAACGCGAGAGTTCCCAGAAAAGGATTAAAATTGCCAATGTGGAAAGGCAAAAGCAGTCAAACAGAGAAAGGGGCCTAATTTCGACTGCCCAATATGTCAAAAATTAATATTTTCTTTGAATAAATTAAATATGTACGTGTGTGTGCAGTGTGACTTTGAGGAGCTCCCTTTAATAAATATTTATCGGGATCAATTCACAGAAATGTAATTAATGACGGTTAACACTCCATCATCAAGATTATAAAAAGATTATAAAAAAGATACTATTTTTAATTTAATAATTAAAAAATTATAAATTTAATTATAATATTTTTTATATTCTATTATTCTTTTCTTTTTTTTTTTACTTATCAACATCTCATATAATAATAATAAGAAAGAATGAGAGAAACCATATCAATATATACCATTGATGGTTCATGGTTGGTGCCTGCCTCCATATTCATATATATATATTGCTGCTCACCAATGAAATAATATGGGTATATTTTTCTTTTTCACTACTAGTATCATTCATTAATTACTTGGATGGTGGAATAAGTCTATCACTTAACCTACGATAGTTAAGCTCGTAAATAAATTAAAAATATGTCTTGAATTAAGTTTAAAATTTAACTTTTAGATGTTTTATATTGTATAATATACTATTAAATAGTATAATTATTTGCTATAACAACGAATACCATCAATTAAAAAAATGTTTATTATCCCCTAATTTAGCATACATATGTGATTAGGCTAGATGATGTGATATGCCTTCAAAAAGGGGGCGCGCTCAGGTCGATATCCTCATATGCCCATGACAAAGGCGGATCACGTCACTTCTTTACCCCCCATGTAAAATCCATGAAGCTGTCCATGTGGGGGCATTCATCGTGCAAATCATTGGACAACGCATCAAATGGACCCTAGCCAGGGCTAATTATCATCATCAACAATCCTTAAAAAAGAATTTTATTGCAGATGATACATTGAGTGCACTTAATATGCGCATGATAAATGATAAGTGTAATGCTAGGAGAATGATTGCTGCTTTTGCATACCACCCCTCCTCTTTCTCATTAATAGAAAAAAGAGCACAAAACTATACATATAAATACCCCCCCGCAAACGCCTATTTGGGCCCTACCCCCTACCCCCCTCTTGTAGCTAGCTAGTCATAGCGTATTAACCATTAATAATTTCCCCTTCCACCAAACTTAGGAAAAATTAACTTAAAAGTGAGCCCCACTTGCAGTCCTCTCTCGTCTCAAGGACGAGGAGGAATTTTAACCAAAAAAAAAGAAGAAGAAGGACTGAAAATGAAATTAAACAAAGCCTCTCCTCCACTGCAGTAAGCACTGATGATTGATGAGGAGCTAAACGAGCATGTTTGCCAGCATCATCACTGTTTTGGAGACCCTAATGAATCAGACCCTCAGGAGGTAGATGCTCAGCTCTGGTGCTCCATTGCTGTCCGGGTTCATCATGTAGAAGGCCTCGCAATCACGAGACCCAACGATCCGCTCGAACTTGGCCCTCATGTACATGACCTCCCCGTCGTCCTCTCGGTCGTTGCTCGACGAGTCGGGCTCGCCGGCACTGTCCCCGGCAGCGGGAAGCACCCCGGCTCCCATCGAGATCATCTCCACGGCCTTTAGGATCTTCCATTCCCGGGTCCCGCATTCTCTGCGGGCAGCGAACCCGCACCTCTTCCCGTTGCAGTAGGTCCTCCACACCGGCTCCTCGAGCAGCCTCGGGGGGTGGGACGACGGCGACGAGGGCGTCCTCTTCCCCGGCTCGGCTTTGCTGCGCTCGAGGGCGATCCGGACCAGGCCTGATGTCATCTCCCTGACCAGCCCACTTATGGGGGTCGCGAGCTCTATCAGCAGGGCTGGCTGANACTTATGGGGGTCGCGAGCTCTATCAGCAGGGCGGGTTGCGCGGCCGGGTCCTTCTGCAGGGCGAAGTGGACGTGGCCTTTCCGATGACCAAAGAGGGTCCCCACCACCCGTGGCCCGAGACCGAGCGCGGAGCCGGAGCGGCTCCTGAAGGCTGCCATGACTGAGCGGAGCCTCGAGACCGTGACAGCCTGGAGCTTCCTCTTCAGCGCAGGGGATGATGAAGAATGGAGAGAATCGTCACNGGAGCTTCCTCTTCAGCGCAGGGGATGATGAAGGATGGAGAGCATCGTCAGCAGCTTCCTTGATGCCTGTCTTCTCCTTGTTTGCATCACACTCATCATGAGCAGGTGCTGCGGCAGCACCATCTTCCTCGGACCCGACCTTCCTTGTCCAGCGGAAGTGTCTCTTGGAATTGGAAGCAGAGTCCTGGGAAGAGCCTCTCGCCATGGCTGCTGGTGTCTTCATGGTGAGAGATGGAGAATGCTGTGCAAGAGTGTGAAAGCGAAGCAAATCCCAAGATGGGGAGAATTGGAATGTCAAATAAAGCAAATCCTTAAAAGGGACAGAGGGGGCCTACAGGGAGAGAGAGAGAGAGAGAGAGAGAGAGAGAGAGAGATTCTGGTTTCGTTTGTTTCTCTTCTTTTATTTGCCTGTGGGGCTCCCCTCATCAATACCTTTGTTTTCACCACAATCACTGCATATCATAAGAAAACAGAGAGACAAAATAATTCTTTTAATGTACTACCCGAGTGTGAGTCTTGATGCGGGTTTTGGCACTACTCAGACAGATACAGACCACCAGTGAGGCACATCTCCTCCGAGCTTGAACTTCTACAGAAACAAATTCATATTCTCATGTTTTATATAGCCTCCAACAACAGGGCATTCGAATCAAACCTTACTCCATCCCAAACTAATTTAATTTTATTAATCTTATTTAGCAGGATGAAATTTAAAGGTATTTGTGGGGTGCTCCCTGTCGATGCAGTGAAAGAGAATCCTGACAAAAGAAACATATCTCGCCCCCACCAGTCACTTTAGTCATAGACATAGACAGACACAAAGGTGAAAGGGAGGAGGAATCTGACGGAAGGGTTGAGAGGGAGACGAGGAGAGTGGGACAGTCTCTGTGTTATTTCACTCTCATGGTGAGCTACGCTCGCTTCTTTTTTCTTTTTTTTTCTTTTGTGATCACAAGAAAAAAAAATTATGGATTCAAAAGTGAATAGAGATAAGAGAAGAACAGAGACATATAACTTTTCCTTTTTGATGATCAAATTAGAACTTACTGATCGAGGTTTAGAGCAATACCAGCCAAATCCATTATGATACAGAGAGAGTTGGAGACACAGGCGACGGAGGATAATAATAAGCCAATTAATTGACTGACTCTTTTGACTTGAACCTCCCAAGGTATTAACACGGAGAGAGAGAGAGAGAGAGAGAGAGAGAGAGAGAGAGTGGGTACGCTTTGATGAGCTAAGCAACGGGAGACAATGGCGTCACTGTATGCGCTGGACCAGACCGCGAAAGGAAGAACGCGGCAGGGAGAGGGAAACAGACGGCACCCAGCATTCCTCGGCAGGTTCGTGCTGTCTGTCTCGTTTCGTTCATGCTAATAACACCGTTGCCGTTGCCCTTTGTCGTTGTTTGGTTCTCTGTCGTGTTGGGGGTGGTCCTTGTTCGTCACTGAGACAAGAAGGCGACCTGGCAAATTCCACTTTGTGTGTGCTGTGGAAGTCCGCATGGTGGTAAACAAGATGATCCTAATCTCGTTTTGAAATTAGATATGCTAAATGCACGGTCTGAATCAGTTCAGATTAGAACCGCTTTATTCGATTATAGTTTGACCGGTTAAATATAATGGACTGGTCCATAAGTAAGTCGGTTTGAACCGTAAAATATGACTCTTTCCTTTATTTTAATTTTTTAAAATTATTTAAAACAAATTTTAAATTAGACAAACAAAAAATTGTCGGTTGATTGTAGAGTTTTTTTACTGTCCATGTCAGTTTTTTAAACGATTCCTAGTCGGTTCAATAAAAAAAATATCGGGTCAATTTCCGGTTTAATAGATTTTTTTCTTAAACTCAACTCATAAGCACCATAAACCTAATAATAGCAATTACTAGTAGGTTTATGGGTGATTTGGGCTAGTTTCGGATTTTTACGTGCTAGATACCAGTCAAACTAATCCAGTTAATATCTTTATTCAAAATATCAAGTCAACTCTCTACTAATATATATATATATATATATATATATTACAAATTTTGAGTATGAGCGGCCATTTTTTAATTTGTCTATAAAATACTTAATCATCATCCGAAAATTTTGCTGCATCTCAATTGATTAGTCATGACTGGTATGATCCAATCAACTTTATAAATATATAATTGAATTTCTTTTGCTGTACAAAAATCCAGTATCTTGGATGATTTATTTAATTTTTTTATTTTTTATTTAGTTCGTTTTGTCTTTTATAAAATTTGTCTTATAAGATCCAACGTACAACTACAATGAAAAATATTATTATAAAAAGCTTATAAATCTGAAATCTGGAAAAATAAAATAATGTGTGTTAATAATACATAACTAAATCCTACGTGACAAAATCGTATACTGCTAAGCATTCAATATGTTCTCCTCCATTACCCGTGAAGGATCTGTCAGCTGATGCCGATAATGCCCATGCCTGATACGTGACGTATGCCAACTTTACTCTCAGTAGAAGGACAATTTTTTTTTGGAATTAAGGAAAAACTATTTAAATTTTGATTTTTAATATTAAAAATATAATATCCATAAT
>CXYZ01003529.1:729397-746767 GCA_900006705.1 Sonneratia caseolaris | reverse complement strand
GGGATACATAATTCTTAAATCCAATAAAATCAAGAATTAATTAAAGTATGAATTCATCAATTGAACCATAAGTTTAATGAGTTAAACGATATATTTAAATAAATAATGATAATAATTATAAATTAAAATATCATATATTAAATTCTAAAGTTAGAGATGTCATTCATAATATCTAAATTCAAAAAAAATTAAAATTAATAAAAATAAAATATAGCACCATCTTTTTTTTAATGTACACTAGTGTTAATGAGTTTTTTTCTTTTTTTCATAATTTTTAATTTATAAAATTTAATTATCGTTCAATTAATTTATTTGGCAGATAAACAAGAAATTGGCTTATTTAAATGAATCTACTAGCATTCAAAGTGTATATAGATTAATTAAATAAACTAAACTAAATAGTTAGCTTGTTCTTAATTGAATCAGTTCCGCTATCCACTTTAGTTTAATTTTAAAAATCTGCGTCAGTTCGACTTTAAAAAACTATGCTAATATCCCTTGATCTCTCTCTGTCTCTCTCTTTCGCTATCTCAATTTTGGGTTAGTGTGGCTAAGAACATTCTACAATCATAATACTAATGTGGCTCGTTCGCTATAAAATTGAATGTCATTCCTTAAATTCATCTATTCGATTATGAAGAATAAAAGTCAATAATTAAAAAGAATTTTATCCAATAATAGATTAACCTGAATAATATTTAGAGTAATTAAGTTATACTAATTTTCGTATGTACATGAGAAAAAAAAAATTTTTAAATGTGTTTGCCGAACAAATACACATGTTCCACTGCATCCCCTACTATATCGACTCGGTGATACCGAAGTATCTGCTGACTAGATGTCGCTCGCTCTTGCATTTCCACCCTCCGGGCAACCCCGTGTGCCCCGTTATCGTGATTGGGCCCGATCCAACCGACGTCGACTGTAAATATGAATCCATATCCCATTCCTGTCATGTAGCCGGACGGGCCAAGGGCCGTCCTGTCTACGACGGGCTTGACATTGCGGATCTTTTGAGCCCGGAGGAGGAGAAAATGATATATTGCACTGAATTAGGTAACGTGTGGACTGAGCTGCTCGAGGTTTCGAAGCCGCTCAAAGATGATCCCGCAAATCAAGAAAGATTTGATCAGTTCCTCGAGGATAGAACAGCGCGGTCTCCGGCCCGCTGCGCAGGTTCAGGCGGAACGAACTGGTTATGTATCAGGGAGTGCTCGAAGCCCGTGCCAGTGACAAGTGAGAGGTTGGATTTGAAGGCAGCAGAGAAAGTAAAGCGCACTTGGCCAAGGTAATTAATTAACTTCTACTTCTGCTCGGCGCTTCATGGAGTTAGTTTCCATCAGGGTAGGATGCAGTTTACTGCCGGGGGAATAACACTGGCTTTTGTCATTGCATTTGCAACTTCCGTTAATTGTCTTCGACTGAGTTTGTGATGGCGAGAAAGTTGAACCCGTCCAAGATGAGGGATTACCGAAGAAAATCATCCCCGGACAGGGAGAGTTTTATTGGCATCCTTACAATCTGAGATTGAAGAAAGCAACAGTGTGGTTGAAGAGGAGCCAGAAGTTCAAGTGGAAATCAAGAATTTGGAGGGGCCCATCAACCTATATAATGTTCGATTAAGTGTCCTTGCTCCATGTTTCCATTTTCCAGAACATACGGTAGTAATTATACGAGGAAACATTCCGAGTACAGGAAGCACTGGAAAAGCGATTCCACCGAGAGGTCCCGTCGTAAAAGTCAGAGGGAATACGGAGAAAGCAAGAGGGAAAAATACAAATATGAGAGATCACGGATAGTAGCTCGGGGGGAGCAGCACTCCATCCGGAGCACTTGAGTTGGGGCATTTGGATTGTGGGGGCACAAAGAATAGTGACCGAAGTGGATGTGTTCGAAGTTCTTCCAGTCTCTTCTGCTCGCTTTTCGGGCTCTGTTCTGCTTCAGTGATCAGCCACTGACTGCGCCTGCGGAGTCTTCAAGATATGGTGATGCTGACCTCTGTTGAAAATTTACAGAACTTAAGCTTATAGCCAGTGATGTCTTTCGCTGCTGAGGAGCGATGTTTCCTTTGCTGGCTCGAGGACTGGCTGGCCATTATGCGCCATGCATGATCCGGAGCTTGTGAAGAATCCAGTCCAGTAATAAATCTGCAGAATCGGATTCAAGTACAATATTCTCGGAATAAAGTTTATCCAAATCAAGGAGGAGACTGTTTTCTTCTATAAATGACCGATGGATATACTTCCCGTCAGATAAAGAATCAGAGAGTCCTGTACATGCTATCAAGATTGATTTTCAATTTTCAAGTTCAACCGACTGACGAAATACAACGCTGGGGAAAAGCAAACGAATGGAATCAGTGTACAAAATGGTGCTATATCATGCAGAATCTGAGATGTTTTCATTCGTCTATGCCAAGTCAGAGAGGAAACTGTCATTATAGTCCGATTCCACTCTGTCTAGACAAGTAAGTCTATTCGAATCTCCACACACTTCCAATACTCCTGTGCGGTGAATACTGACTGACGTCAAGGTTGTGAAAGGCCACCATTTTTACCCGGAAGGCCATCTGGGTTACCTCCCTTTTTCCAAAAGCTGGCCCGCTCCTTCAATCTTGTCCCGAGCTCGGCCCCTTCATGGATTAGCTCGCTTGACTTCTCCTTCACCCACCCGAACAAGCTCCCCCTGTTGATTCTATCGAGTGGGGCTATGGTTGGGTCCGCTCGGCGGCTGTAGGCCCGGCCTATGGCACATGAGATGAATGTAAGAACTGCGAGGATCAAGATCACGGCGATGAAGGGGCCTATCGAGCCCGATGAACAGCTGGGACAGCTCGATGGGGCTTCCGGAAAGGTAGTATTCATTGTTATTGTCGAAGCTAGTGCGGGGTCTTGCTGCTGTGGGAAGGCAGTGGCTGCAGTCGCCATTGCTCCTGGAGTGAACGAGAGGCACCGCGTCACGTTAAGGCATTAGGGGATCTAGAAATAGAGTCTATTCTTAACTATAAACCTAATCGATTGGTGTCGAAGGAAACTCAGCAGATGATGCATTGGACTAAGCAACGACAACTAACGTGGCCACCATGACAGGGACTGGCAGCACTTCTCTCGGATCAAAATGAAAGGGATTAGTGGGCAGCCTACTGCTTCCGAGTTCATATTGGGTGTCGAGCTAAGATTGATTAATCTACATTTTAGATGTAAATTATAATTTTTTTCTATGTATAATACTCTAATTATGTCAAATTTTTCTAGGTATGAGGTGTCTTTTCAATCCTTTGAAATTGTTATCTGTTATCCTACGAGAAAGGGGCGCTTTACACGCTGTCGCAGAAGAAAGATGATACAGATACCTTTGCTAAAGCCAACTTTGCTGTGGGGGCCACCGGCCATGTTATTTAAAATCAAAGTTTAATCGGCTAAATTCTTTATTGGATTACTTCTCCTCAATATTTATTCTCATCAACTCGATGTCTAGTATCATCTTTTGATATTAATAGTATTTAATATCATAATAATCTATTAATGTACCGAATGATATATTATACAATTTAATATTTATCATTAATTCTTAAATATCATCCCAAGAAATTTAAATTTAGATTTAACTTATTACATATTATTAGTTTACCGACGAGTTGTGACTTCGGTCGATGGCCAGAATTAACTTTGAGAGATAATCACATGATTACACTGCCATATTGATTGCTTAATTGGGTTTTGGGGTGCGCAGTGTGCATGGCGGCGCAGGATAGAAGCCCAACGGTCGTTGGCATGCATGGGATGGGAGACACCAATCCTTAACGGGTTCGCTTTACTCGGCTTCCGTCCAGCTACCTTACCAGTGTAATCGGACCTCACTGCTCCCACATTCCTCCGCTTCCATGGCAGAATTTCGGTAGGATCAGGGCTTCTCCGTGCTCAGTTGCTCACTGTAATTCTCTAGAATGGCCAGAAACTGTATTGCGCCCCACTTCCTCTGCATACGGACTCTTGATTCTATTGTATTTTGGGATATAGAGCAGGACGGGACTAATGGATGCTCTTATCTTGACTACTCAGAGATCCTTACGTTGCATTTACGCAGTTCAAATAGAGTAGATGCAAAGGCAACATCCCTTGCCGTTGTTGGGCGCCCAAGATGTGCAGTTGAAGGTACTTTTCTGCTGTTCCAGTGTTAACGCTTCTATCCAATTTTATGCGAAAAATGAGGGTTTCTGGTGTTTTTCAATGTTTGCCTTGTTTTTCTAATTTACTATGTCCTTAATATGTATGAATTTTTTTGGGTTCAACTTAACTTATATGACTTTTCACGATAAGTGAACATACTGTGATTAAAAGCGGAATCCTGGCGTCAAATTTGCTTGTTGGTATGTTGTTGACGATTGCAATGGACGTAGTGAAACGTCTTCGGATTCCTGATCGGTTGCAAACAATTGGCCCTGTTGTCCATGAGGTTATGAGTTAGTTGGCTGTGGGTCATGTGATCTTACACTTCCTTTTGGGCCATCTCCATTTTGTGCATCGTCACGTATAATTGCAAGGATATGGCTATTATATTTGCTTTGTAGACATTCATTTCAGTTTTGTTTACATTATGGCACAATTTAGGTTATGTTCTGAAATTTCCTCATATCAATATCTGTGACCCTCATAAACGCCTCGGTGGAGGCCCTGATGCATCTGAAGAAGAAATTTGGGGATCTCGCAATTTTCTCCTCCAACAGTATGTGGGACACGAAAGAAGTGAAGAATCAATTGAAGCTGCTCTTGAGAAACTGTTGATGGGCACCTTTCAGCAAAGAAAGAAAAAGAAAATTAATTTGAAGAGCAGGTTGAAGAATAAGGTCGAGGAGTCCCCACCTTGAGTGAAGCACTTACTCAATTTCGTGGAGCTCCCACCTACTGATGTCATTTTCAGAATACTATTCCTCTTCGCATTCATGGGTGGATGGAGCATTATGAATTCTGTCGACGGTGGACCTGCATTTCAGGTTTGTTTCGTTTCTGCCAATGGTGATTTGGTAGCTGATAGTTTGTCACTCTTGTTTTGTATAGTTTTCTTAGCATGCATTCTCCTTGGAAGAGAGTGGTCATTTGTGATAAGTGAGAATAAAGTGGACCTAATGGGTGGTAGATCAATAAATAAAAATAACATAAAAGATAGTCAGTTTTCCTTATATTCGTTTTTGGGTAATTGAAGTATTCAGTAAACAGGACTCTCTTGTTTTTTGGTGACTTCTAAGAATCTAATCCGCTTATTTCTATTCTACGTTGGCATGCCTTCACGTGTTTCTTCAATTTATTTCTTGTTCTTCTCTCCATGCAACACCCTATCCGGTTGCAGGTGTTTTACGATATACCGATCTCTGTATCTTCACTGGGATCTAATCATGTGCTCTATGCTAGTTTTCTGCTCTGCTCAATTGGTTCAAATATTCGAAGAGTTTGCTGTGCTTCTTCCATGACCTAATAAGAATCTGACTTCCACTATGCTTGCAAGATGGTTTGCTTTTGTGGTGAAATTTGGCAGTTAGGAAATACGAATCATCAATCTATGAGTACATTTCTAAATTGTGTTTATTGTTGACGGGTGGCAGTTTCTTTGGCTGCTTGCTTATATTTTTTGGATGAGAAGACAAAGAGCTTTGGCAGGGCCCTCGCTATGGGGTAGGTTTTTTCTGAAGAAATTTGCATAGCGCATGCTTGACTTGCTTTTCACTGGTCGTTTGATAGCAAAATGAAAATTTGGATGGTCTATCATTCTTAAAAGAGATTCATTTTCTGTCACTGTAGACTTGCAGCTCTAATGTCTGGTTGGATATACTGTTCTTTCATCGTACGTGTGGTCCCAATGGTTCTCTTGCAGCCTACCTGGACTCTCGAACTTCTAACCTCCCTGGTCACTCATGTCTCCCTGTTCCTTGCCTGCACTTTTCTCAAGTAAGTTCTCAATACATAGTTGCATGATTCTTTTCGTTGCCATCTTTATTTCAATGGCCCATATGGGATATGTACTGCACACACGGAGTTCTTAAGAGAATCTTGGTTTCATTTTACTATTCTGTCTGTTTTACTTTTGTTCATCAGTGGAGGGATCCTCGGATCTCTAAACTTTCATATATCAGGCCATGAACAGTTAGTTATTCATAACGAGAAAAGAGATGCGCCGGGGGAAGGACAGAAGTAAAGATCATCTTGCAGTAATGAAAGACAACTGCCATTAAGCTTCACATGTCATCAATCAAGGTAAATCCAGCAAATATAAAAGAAGTAAAAAAAAAAAAAAGGTATGAATTACTTCACAGCGTACAATTATCGGGCATCTACTTAACTGAGACAGCTATTGAGAAAACTGGCCATGCATTCAGGAATGAGTCTCATGCGTACCCTCCGTATCTGTTATACTTGCGGCTGATCCTGTTGTTCCGCGAGGCACAGCAGCCTGTGCTGTAGACGATGATCACGAAGACTATCAAGCAGACGTTGAAGATGAGGAGGTTCTTCCATTGCTGCTTTATGTTTCCGAGGAAGCCTGCCTTGCAGGAATTGCAGTTGAAGCACAGCTCATTCTGCTGGTTGCTCCATGTGTTGCAGTCGCTGTCAGGCACGGCAGGTCCTGACTTGGGGACGGTCCAGTTGGTCGAATTCTTGAATTCAAACCCACACTCGACTGGAGGTTTGCAGCAGCCAGACTGGGGCAAACAAGGTCACCACAACCTAACCGGTAAATCATCATAGCAAAAAATCGTTTACAGTTTCATCGTAGGTAAAACAATTTTGAGTACCTCAATGGGGGAGAGATTCTTCTTGTTAAAATCGGCCAGGACGAGGCCGCCTTGCTTGGCCAAGCTACTGCAGACTTCACTCTCGGCCATGCATGTCCGGATCTGGTCCCACCGCTTTCCACTTACAACGTGATTCTGCAGCCAGTTAGAGTAGTCCCCGAGCCGATACTCCTTGAAGCCACGGCCCGAGACGGCCTTGCCCGCTCCCGCATTAGTCACGATGAAGGCAAACACGGTGAACCCGATCAGCCCCACAGTGCAGAGGAACAGCACCGTCAGGTAGATGTACAGGAAGAAGTTCATCTTCCCGCAGGACCCTATGAGCCCCATTATCGACACCACGAGCAGCACTATCCCTGCAATCACAGATGACGATTTTTTATGATCTAGAATGACGATTTGGACTCTTCTAATGCCAAGAAATTCCTCAATTGAACATAGGCAGCGCAGCAAACTGGAATCCGCGTTCACCAGCACGATCAAACATCCTGCAAGCTCGGACAGAGTAACGAACGGAGAAAGCCATCGGGGTACGCCGAGAAAAATTAGGATTCATGCGCACGGGAAGATGATGCAACATATGGCTCTGAAGCAAAAGGTCGTTTTTTTAACCTGTGATCAGTAAGGGGGTCTCGATGAACTCATGGCAAGCGGAGCCACCATGGAAATGGAGATACAGGGAGATCCCGACCGCGAAGAGGGAGAGGACGGCCGAGAGGACGTTGAGGGTCCCGATCAGTGCGTTGCTCACTCGGACCATCTCGATCACAGCAAGCGTGGCCCGGGTTCTCTTCTATCTGACTCGGGGGGTTTGCGAACTTAGGATGCTGCTGAAGGTATATACAGGCAACGTCGTCGGGAGGAGAGAAATGCCTGCGACTGCTGGATTCGCAGGGGAAGAAGAGAAGGGAATCGGGGGGATGAAGAAGAAAGAAAGCACAGCGATGCGGAGGCGTCTTCCAGTTGGAACAATAACTGCCGTTTCCATGTACGCATTTATACGCCCGCGCATGGTACGATCCGTGGCTTTTTTGGGGTCTCTTGTAACGCTGTACAGCGGGATAAAGCAAACGGTCCCTAATTTTTAGCGGCGAAAATTTGATTTTCCTGATTTTGCTGCCCTCCCACTCCCACGCCCACGGCCAGGTTAGCCTCTTCTTCACCTTCCCTCTAGGCTTTGTGGCCTGAGGGTAGAAAGGGAATTTTACACTTTCTTAAAAAGTAGGTTCATCGATTCAACCAACATTATGCCTCTTGCCCCGGACCGGGTCGGTCTAGTTCGCTAAATCGAACTGAATCTTGTCGAATCATTAAAATGGTTCGGTTCAATTGGAGTACTACTATACCGTCGAATCATAATTATCACATAACCGTTGAACCAAATTATCTTGAATCGGTTATATGGTTCAATTAACTGGTTCGAATCATTTTTTTTAAAAATAATTAAAAATCAACATATTAAATATCAACCAAACAAAAACGGTATCACAACACACAAAAATGAACCAATTAATTGAACCATAGAATTGATTTAATACAATGTTAAGATTAGCATATCTATTTAGAACAAAATTTAATATAAATTGGTAGTAAATATGCTATATAATAGTAAAATAATATATGTAACTATTTTAAAAATATTTCTAATATTTTGAATAAACTATAGTTGACGATTCAAACCCGTTAATCGAATCGTTTGACTTTATCAATTAATTACACTGTTTCACCTTAGAAAACTGCACTGTATGAGAATCAGTTCATCCTGGCCTAGTTTTCTAGGATCGGTTCACAGCTCAATCAAGTTCTTCGGTTCTCTATGTGCAACCCTAGGTCTAAGCATGTGATTCCGTAATATTACATATTTGCCACTCACTCTGTGATCAGATATCATAGCGAGACTCGGGGCATTTTAACGGCTTGTGATGTCTAGTTCCGTCTATCTCATGTTATAGTCAATGATCTTAAAAAAAAAGGAAAAAAATTGTTGGCAATCACTGGTGAGATGATCTGGAATGATCAAGTCAATCGACTTAGAATTAGGTTACCAAGTCTCCC
Source organism: Sonneratia caseolaris (assembly GCA_900006705.1). NCBI lineage: Eukaryota > Viridiplantae > Streptophyta > Magnoliopsida > Myrtales > Lythraceae > Sonneratia > Sonneratia caseolaris. The sequence goes on along the minus strand of CXYZ01003529.1, from coordinate 737,925 downwards.
AAGTGCGGGACAGTAATTACGGTGGGGGATATGATGAGCCTTGCCCGGTTGACCTGATCATTAGGCGATGATCAATTGATCATGGTCCGCGGATGCTAGCCGAAACGGTGTAAAGACTTATATGCCCTTCGTCGGTTTGAGGGCAGGTTAGAGGAATATGTATGTATTTGGTGGACGCGAACCACTCAGTTTAGTCGACTTGCAACTCTTTGGGCAGTGGATTAGGTGCCTCGTAACGGAGGAACACTTTCTATCAACAGAGAACAAATTCTGCAACAGAAAGTGGTTGGGCGTGTTCAAGCAATTGGTCTAAAAGTGCTGATTTGATATGAATAATTAGAATAAAAGAAAGAAAGAAAGAACGATTCGTGATGATTTAACAGTTGATTATCGAGAAAAAATGGTAGTTTTTAATTTGAGCAGTACAAAGAGAAATGAAGAATCGAATCGAACCAAACAAAAAATTAATTTATGACGAATCGGTTCTTATATAAGGTAGTATTTGTAGGATGAAGTGGTACGGTTAGTTATAATATTCGAACGGTTTGATTAACCATTTTAAACCGGCCAACCATATTTTTTTTAAAAAAATTTAAAATATTGTAAATATATTAAGAAATAAATATAAATATATTGTAAATGTTTTTAAAAAATAAAAATAGTTACACATTGGTTCTTGTTATCCTTGCATTAGCATATTTTTCACTACTTTATACTAATTTTCATTCTAAATAAGTAAATTAGTTTTAATCTTATATGGTTAATTTATTTTTAATTAAAATTTTTATAGTTTTAATGTTTTTCTTTTATGTTGTTTTTATTTTTTTAAAATTTTCTTGTATTTCAATACGATTTTTATTTGATTTCAGTTCAATTTATATTTATTTTGTTAATTTATTATTTTGAAAAAAATAATACATTTCTGTTAACTTAACCATAAAATCAGTTCAAAACAATTTAGCTTGATGGTTATGTAAGCGTTATGGTTTAAGGGTATAATGTCCGAACTGAACTGACCCGAACCGTATCGAATCATAAACATCCCTAGTTTTAATAGTAAAGAATATGCTAGATTGAGAGGACAAAAAAATTTGGCACAGTGGCAATCGATACGAAGTTGAGAGTAAGAGGATCTTGGCTTGATTCTCGATATGGAGGATTCCCGTATTGGACCGGTCCAAATGGACTCCTCCTTTAATCGGACCAGTCTTTGCATGAACTGGACCAAGCCGGCCCACAAATTTGAGGCCCTTCCTTTTGGTTAGTTCAGGTTCAAACACTGCAAGTCTCCTGTTCTTTCCCTTTTCTCTGGCGGGAAAAACTTCCGTCGACGCTCTCTCCCTCCCTCTCTCGGCTAGGGTTTTGGTGAAATGGAAGGCGAAGGTAAAATCCATCCGGTGTTCGAGTCTCTGAAGCTGAACCCTCAGCTCTTCATCAACGAGGTCCTCAACAGCGTCGACGATTTGCTCGACGATGCTCTTACTATCTATCATCAGTAACCTCTCTCCGCCTCTCAGTCTCGTTCTCTACTTCCCACAAAAGATCTGTTCACTTTGTTGAAAATTGGACTGACGTTTGAGTTGCTTATGCGAATTTTATGATCTCGTGTTTTCAGGCAAGCATCGGCCTCTCTGAAGACTGAGGCGACCGACAGGGATCAGGATTTGACCAAGGTGTAATTTCCGCTCTTTGTTTGCTCTCTGTCTCTTTTATCTGTCTAATTATTGCATTTTCCATTATCGTGCAATGTTCGTTTAAAGGTAGTGGGAATGGGATCCCCAGTCAAACTATCTTGAAAGAACCAAGTTTTCTGCTCTTTCCGTTTGCCCGCGCTACATGAGCGTTATCCTGTAGCAGTTAACTGGTAAATCTCTCGAGTGTTTTTTGCTCATTTTCTCAAAGTATTGTTGATATGAAAGGATAGATTTAATTTGTTATAGCTGTAATAGTTTGATCCTTTGTGTAAAGAAGGGGGGAGGAGGGCCAATCTGCTAGTGTTTGAAAGGACTTGATGGAAAATATTTTTCTTGAAATGGATTTTTTTTCAGGATGTCAATTTTATGGACTTTTATATTTTTAATAACAAGGAGTTCATTCTCCATACCTCGTGAATTTTTTGTCCTTTTTCTTAATGTTATCTCTCTCAATTTTGATTTTCACCATTTTCTGTGCCCAATGATTTTCACCATTTTCTTGAAATTTAATGTTCATTTATTTAGATATCTGCATCTTCATTTGAGCATCATGTGGTTGATGGTATCATCTCATTAGCGATTTTCAGAATTATTCGATTTATATTCTAGGCAATGGACAAGTGAGATTATACCACTTAAAGGAAACGTGATACATTTGATTGCTGCATAAGGAGCATAGTTCTGGTTCTTTATTGCATTTTGATTCTTATGTATTGAGATGCAGGGAGTTGCTTATTTGCGTAATATGATTCAGTCAGTTCTGGATAGCCATCTTGGGATGTGGGAAAAATACTGCCTTCGTCACTGTTTTCAAGTCCCTGAAGGATTTTCTTTAAACATGAATGTATGTTTCCTACTCCACATTGTCTTTTAAATATATCTTTATTTCTCAACATAATGCTTACAGTACTTTGTGCTTGGCAAATGGGCTTAGACCATTTTTTACATGCTCTGACATTTTCATTTGTTTGCTTTTCTCAATAAAATCCAACATGCGCTGGGTTTTTGGAGAATCTTTTTGCTGCACCCCTAGTCTCAATTTTAAAATACCTGTATGTTAGATGTCTTGATGATGACAGAAAGTTGAAAATGGATTCCTTAGTATTTGACATTGAACTGCGTCATATTACTTGAAATGAATGAACAGATTTCATGATGGGCGATTTATCTATAGAAAATTAACTTCAATCAATTAGGTCTATCAATTTAGTAAGTGTTGATGATGGCAGGAGTACCATGTTCATCCTTTTAGGGGCTGTATTGTTGTGGCCCTGCATGGATTACCTGTGTTATCATGTGATAAAGTTGCTCATTAGAATATTAAAGGTGATAATATTTCACGAAGGGTGGATCTGTTGTCATCCTGAGAATATGATTTAGCACTTGTGCACAAAAAGACCTGCCATAAAAGGAGGGTATCCTTCAAGGTTGCAACGTAGTGAACAGAGTCAGGCAACATTTTTTTTTCTTTTGTTTTTTAAACTAATGCTACCAGTGTAGAAACACTTGAAATCAAGACTAAAAGAATGAGAGTTGACCACAGTACATGAAAACTGACCTGGAATGTCAAGTATATGCACTACTGTGTATCATTTAGACTGGCATTGACATAAGCTAAGTTGTTAGTTTAATGATTAATTTTATTACTGGACAATTTTGAATGTCTTGTACCCTTTTTCAGGATGAACTACCTGATGGCAATTTGGCCTCTCAAAATAGCTTCATGGATACCCACCTTAACACACAACTGGAAACCTTGAGAAACAAGCTTTCTCAGGTAAGCTATACTTTGATTTTGCAAATTTAATGCCTCATACTTAATATAAAGTAAAATTCAATTGAGATCGCAACTGCTGTTAGGTGAACAAGGAGTCTGCTGAGTTGACTCAAGAGTTACAAGCCTTGGAAAGGCAGGCTGTTTCTAGTGATGACTCACGTAAGATTGTCAATGAAGTCTTGCAAAGCTGTGAAGAAAGTTCTGTGAATGAAATATTTCAAGGTTTGAAGCCTCTCGTCTCCATTTTTCAACCTTTGAAGCCGTAAAGTGAAGTAGAGGATATTCTAAGGATAATTTGTCAGTGGGACATCGGTTTTTAACTGCTGAAAATTCATGTCATGAACTCTCAAAAAATTCATGATGCTGTAGACTCTACTATAAGTTGCTCAGCTTCCTCTCTATGACATCTATATGGTACCTTTATTGCATGCTGTCATTCACCATAATATGCATGTAGGCTACTTTTATCAATTGCCCATGGAAAAAAATGCTAGATCCCTTGTAGTGATGCTTGAAATCTTCCAACAAAGAACTCATAGTTTTTGCTGTCTGGTAATTATAATCTTCAGCATTGTACTTAATCACTGGATTATTTTTTTGCTAGGCATTCCAATTTATGTCTTTTCTTTGTAGAGTTGATGAGAACTGCAGACGAACTAAGGTTGAAAATCGGCAAACTGAAGACCAAAAGGATGGAAGAAAAAGGGATCCGATATATTAAAGATTTGAAAATTGACTACCTTAACAAAGATCTCCCTATCATAAATCATATTAGCGGTAATTCCTGAGGCAACTCGATCTGATTTTCTCATCCAGCAGATTCATATGATTATTGTAAATATTTCATGGTTGGTACTGGCATATGACCATGGTTGTTCTTTGCAGGACTGCATGCAGCAAAACTGGAAGATCTTCAAAAGTTGTTATCAGATTTGAAGCAATAATAAATATCCTTCTTTGCAGGTTATCGTCCTGTGCAAACCATATGTGCCTTGATTATCGAAGTTAAGTTTGTAAAACTATGAAACTTGAGATTTCATAGTTATCCGAGTGAGAAATTTTCGCAGAGAAAAAGGAGAAATCTGCACAGCAATCAAGATATAGTGGACTCTTCATCACTACAGCTCGTCATGAGGTGAATGACCCTCAGAGATGGTTGCACTGCTGCTGTCTGTAAAAATATTAAGAGCTTTAGTGATGATAAGATCTACCCCTTTGTTCCTTTAATGATGATCAGGGATGGATTTAGGGTTGGGTTGCCGGAGCGATTGCCCCCTCGGATTCAGAAAAATTTGACTTTCTATATAAATTTTACTAAAATTTGTCTAATTCTTAATAGATTAGCAGAGTTTTCCCTCCTTGAATTCTTCATCACATTCCTTTATCAAGTTTTGTCCCCATGAAAAAACTTCCTATATCCGTCCCTGGTGATGGTCTACCCGTGTCTGTGAAAATGTGGGTCTTTAGTGATGTTAGGTAGTGTTGTTAAAAGTGCTGTATAGGTTGAAATGGGCATGGAATTGTTTGATCTAATTACGGTTCAATCCGTTTATTTAATGGGTAAGTCAGGTTATGGGTCACGGTTCAGGTGAATATGAATCAGTCTAAAAATCGTTTATAAATGGAATGGTTAAATGAGTTGTGTTGGTTTGGTTTATGAATTGTTCATTTTTTTCAATTTTAAATTGACATGATAAAATTTGATTGTTGATATATATGATTTTTGGTTGTCATGGCTGGTTTTTAATGGTTTTGGGCCAGTTATTAAATAGTTCTAGGTTGATTCAGTAGGATAATGGTCTAAGTTAGTTATGGTTTAACATGTCTATATTTTAGAATCGGTATATAACCGTTCTAAACTCACTAAGAGTGGTTATGGGTTGGGTTGGGAGTAGTTCCAGCTGGTTTTGGATTTGTATGATCTAGTTCTGGTCCAATTAAGTGCCAACCTGGCCTGTATAATATCTCTAACACGAGGGGGACTAACGTTTATAGATTTGGTAATTCACTGGCCGTCTCACGAAATATATTAGCAGATACATTAGCGGTCAGATATTTCACTCTGATTTGTTTTTTGAGCAGCTTTGTGGACAGTTGTGATGTGACCACTACTGTAGTCTTCTCGTGGCTGGAGGATTAAGTAATGGTCGTGCGATGACTCATAACTGCTGTGGTCTTTCGGTGGCAATATATACTAAAGTATAAAGAGCTTCAGTGTGGGTAGCCATCACTTACTAGGTCTTTTAGTGACCAGTAGTCACCTCGCTGGAAAATATGATCTGAACATTTGGAAGCAGCCCGATTTCACGGTCATGAGGCCCTTACTGATCGATTGCCACTTCAACCGGTGGCCAATCCATTTATTTTTGACAGGCGCACGCTAAAATGGAGACTAACAATACTCCCGTAGTTCACCTGCATACATATACATCCAGAGGTCTCCTTTTAAAAATTCACTAGATCCATGATTAAAGGCACCTTTTCATAACCATGACCATGACCTACCTTGGCGGACCTCTTACAAAGATTTTTAATAAATTGGCCATCAAACCATGTTGATGGTAGACCTGGCCCACGGCAGAGCCGGGCAAACTCAAAGTATAACCCACGGTAAATTTCTACGCATCGGGCAGTCCAATGCACAGGACCAGCCGTAAGGATGTGCCAAAACCAAACCATCGGGACAAGCTAGGCTTTTTTTTTTTTTTAAGGCTTCTGTTGTGACTAGGCCCGGCGAGGATGAAAATTAGTCAATCGGACGTAGATACAAGTCATCTATGCAAGGCCCACACTATGACCATGAGCTAAGAGACCATACTTGGATGCCGAGCCGATGCCGAGCACCGATTCCAGGGCCGACACCCACAGCCTTCAAGTAGCTACAAGTTATATCCTAGTCCGACTGATCATAAAGACCACTACTGCACCGCGTCAAACCCAATGAAGATTGTGCCACAAGTCACACGTTCTGGCAGTTACAGAATCTCCCCAAAAAAAAAAAGAAAGAAGAAACCTGACACTGACTGCTAGCAGCAGGCTTATACCATGCTACGGCTCAGAGCCGAAGTTCCAAACGTCTTAAGACCTAATAGTTATAGGGAAATATGAATCCAGAAAAGGGGGAGAAAAAGAGAACTAAAATTGACGGAACTGTAAAACTGGTACTAATCCAAAAAAAGCCGTGTAAAAACCGCTGCTTAGTGCAATTATTAGCTAAAAAAATCCTGCTTCTTTTAGTTACCGTAAATAAAACAAAATCCCAATTTACCAGTGCTGCCAGGACCACTGGGAGCTCAACAGCTTTTGGAGTGGAACTGAATGGACGGGAAGAATATGAGAATTTTGATCTGCACCATACTTCGGTGTACCATGATCTATGAAAAGTAGCAAAAGCTGTCCATTTAACAATGCAGAGAACTCGAAAACTTAACTGCTAAAGAATGCTGCAGAAAACTCTCAATGTTCAGTTCCATGAAGGAGCATGGATCAGGAATGTCAAAGTTGCGTAAGACCTAAAGAAATATTGAAGAGCGAAACAAAGTTAACAGGTCAACGTTGCATATTAGATCAATATGAACAACCATTGCACCCAAAACATGTGCAAACAGGATTGAGTGTGACCAGTCCAACTGACCAATATCACAAGATGTGTCACAAGACTGGAGTAACCAAATTAGATTACCTTGGGATGAACAATGCCAAATGTCCCGATCTGCTTCCCTTTGGAAATGATGCTTGCCCATCTAGCAGGAAGGAACGCAGGCTCATTTCACAACACAAAAAGAAACTGTATTTTCTACCATATATTCTAGAAAAGTTATACTGGATTTCCAAAAATATAAGGCAGCCTACTTACATGCGAGAGCATTATATAATACCCAGAATTGTCACCAACAGAAACAAAAGGAGCCCCAATCTCACTTCCATGATTCGGTCCACTAGGCAGTGGATCAACTGCCAATTGAAAGGAAAGGGAGGACATTCATTAAAAGCATATTCAGAAATGTTATAGAAAAAGTTCTCTGGAATGCAGAAAAGTTACACAGATCACCACCTCAAATCCTGAGTTGGCACCACAATATAGTGCAGCAAGTTGATGATGGTTTGCTGCACCTACATCTTTTGAGTCATCAACCACAATAATATAACCCACCTCAAAAAGTTTCACAGAAGGTCAAAATAAGTCACACTACTGAAGATGCTGATAAATAGATAACTGGAGCTATCTCCAATATAAAAATCAAGTGACACCTTGGACAGCCAAAACGGCAGTTTTAGCCCAAGGCCATTGTTTGCAAGCTCAAGATACCATACTAAGCAAAAGAAAGTAGTTAAGTGTACCCTAGGCATTGGGTGATCTTTGTTATGTCCAACGGTTTTCAGTATCCCAGGCATAAGACTAGTAGTCCAAACAACCTGAAATAAATGATAGAGTGTTAGACCTGAGGAAGGGATTCTTAACATGAGCATAAAGCACTGCAGATAAGCATGATGGATAAGCAGAAAATACAAGGCAACCAAGAGATCAGCCAAAAATCCAGGGGATAAGCTTTACAAACCTCAAAATCAGCAGATAGTGGATTTCCAATGATTACTGCTGTTGATTCGTCATATTTTCAGTTCAACATAGCAAAATTTTCTTTATGAGAGCATAACCACGTCAAAACCTCTGTAAACCTATTCATTGCTATCTGAAAAATAAATAAGGTGATTCAAGATAAACCACACAATCAGCTTTAGGTCCAGAACCATAAGACAGTACTCATCTTACATGGTTTTACGATATATAAAATTTACAGAGAAGTCCACTTCAAATGTTGCTCTTTTCGCAACATCACAGAGAATGATAATAACTAAGTTAAACTGAACTGAATATATCTAACACCTTTTTCTTACCTCCATTCTAATAAGATCACTGAGCCAATTCAAGGGTAGCAGCTTCAAAGATACAGGCTTTCTCTTTGGAATATTGTTGTATCCATAAGCAATTGCAACATCCTTGACCCCACCACCACCACCACCACCACCACCACCACATCCCAACCCCACCCCCCACC
>CXYZ01003529.1:698503-722827 GCA_900006705.1 Sonneratia caseolaris | reverse complement strand
TATTTTTCTGTTGTGACGTAAGAAAGAATTGGTATTTGAGACGATCCATCAAAAGTCAAGTAATAAAAAAAAATATATGATATTATCCTTTACGGTTTGTAATAATATTTGGCCATTTTAAATGAATTATACCGACGCCAAAAAACAAAATTGTAACAATATAAAATAAATCGTGTATAATTTTTACTGGATATAATTGAAAAATAAATAAATTCCATTAATGCATAATTTATCAATATCAACATTTTTTTGTCGATAATTACCAAAGAGTAGACCAGAAAGATTTTGTTTGATTTCATGTCTCAATTTATCTCTCTGGGCAAGGGAACGAAATCGGCCCACTAAAAGGGAAATAAATTTTCTTCGTAAAAGACCATACAGAAAATAATTATCTCTTAATAAATATTAACTAAAAGATTGAACATCGGCGTCAATTTTTGCGCGAACCAAATAACCCATAAGACCATTTTGGTTGGACCAAGCTACTGTCAGGAACAACCTTCCTACGTGTCAAAAAATTTCTAGGCGTTTATGATGATGGTGATTGGTTATTTATCATAATAGTGTGAGTTTCAGTCTTTACTAGTTAATCTCGTAATTCAACTGGGAAGAAGGAGAAGAAAACTCGCGGTAAGCAGCGCCACCGCCACCGGCATCAACCACCACCAGCAGCCTCGAGAGTCGGATCAGCTGAGCTTCTCTTCTCAGATTTTGATAGGGGAAACCTATAGAAAATAATATGGGCTCTCCGCCACCTCCCGCATCTTGCAACGCCGAGAACCCTGCCGGTCAGCCGAAGGTCCTTTTTGTCACTCTCTCTCTCTCTCTCTCTCTCTCTCCCCCACTTCCCCTCTGTTTTTTGTGTGTCTTGTTGGAAAACTTCTTAGCTAAGTCTACTTGATTCCTGAAGGTTGATAGTGATTCCAAAGATGGGGTGTCCGCTGCTGTGGAGGAGAAGAAGCCCGACTTATTGAGCCCCAGCTTTGAGTGAGATCTTCTTCTCATTCTGTCTATTTGTTTTACTGAAAGTTAATTTTCTCTAGTTTCTGTTTCGCTGCTGGAGTTATTATAAGTGAGAAAGTAGCGGGCTTTGATTTGTGTGGATGGAGAGGTTAGGTCGTCAATTGGGCAAATTTAGCAATTGGTCCTCTGGATTGTAAGAGCTCCATATCTGTATATGCGCAACTTTAATCTTTTTAGCGAGGAAAAAGTCAAAACGTTCAACTATCATGGGCTGCTGCAATGTCCCGGCAGGTTCCCTCTTTTTTTGGTTGGTGCGGGGGGGTGGGGAATGGTGGTGGTGTGGGGTTGTGGAATCAAGATCACTAGATATGCTCGGGCTTGTAGTTTGTTTTTGCAATGGATGCTGAGAATTTTTTAGCCAACCGAGCTCTCAGGACTAACGGTGGTTTTGTCGTGGTGGTTCATGTGCTATTGCTATCTTGAACAGGGTTGGCAGCTGTGGCCAATCTACATCTCTGTAGCCCTTTTTTTATTGTGTATTTTCAGAAGTTTCACCAATTTGGAAGATTATGCTCATGATAGAAAAACCTCTTCCTTAAGCCCAACAAACTTTCAGCATATGTTTTAGGTTTTACTGCATACAAACTAAACTGTTTGATTTAATCATCTATTGGCAACTGAATGAGTTCATTGTAACTGAAGTTATGGAATGATGCCACAGTAGTTTCGGTTGCACTTAGATGGTGTCTACGATTATGACCAGGGATCTTGATCAGTTCGAGGACATCAATAAATACAAGAAGTATGAAGCAGACTACACCTACCGATTGATGGCAAAGTACTTCTCTGACAAGAATATTTGTGGAGGTGAACTGTGTAGATTCAGGAATTTCTTTATACTCATTATTAGTCATCCATTCAGACTTTGACTCTTTATTTCTATGACAATCATCCACTACTTGAGTTATCTTTTCCTTCCTCTTTTCAGAGGATATATTTGATGAGCAAGTCACAATAGATGGTGAGGTTATAAAGGCAAGCAGGTGACTAAAATTTAAACCTTAGTGAATATTTAGAGAATTTCAACTTTCTTTAATCCTATCTATGGCTCCGTTTCTGTTTTGCCAAGTTTGCTCTATAGTTTGTTCTCCTAGGAGGATTGAGTTTGATCTCTTATTCTTCAGGTTCCCTTCTACCAGTTCCTATGTAGACCCTCTTAGTGTCTTCAAAGACCTTAGTTGCTGTGGCATCTCAATTTCTGAAGCTGAAGAAGCTACTACCATCTCGAATGGCAAGCAACTACTCAAGAAGTAATATAGCTGATGGAGCTTCCCAGCCCCTATACAGACCAGTGATCAGGTTGTGTCGGTTAACAAGCTCTACTAACAGAGGAACCAGGCCAGAATTCATGTTGACATCCACCTTGAGATCATTTCAGTGTTTCCATCAGTAGCTTGATGTAGACAGAAGGAAAAGGCTCTGGAACTTGAAATCTAGGAGAAGGTGAAAATAAAAAACCCTGAGACATCTCAAACTAGAAAGTTAAGCTTATCAGCAAGTGTAGTTACAGATATGTAGTGTTTTAGTTCAATCTAATGCTTTGATATCTTATCATGAGCGAGTACCCCCATGAATCGTAGTTTCTTACTAGAATCAAGCACTTTCGATATCTTTCCATAGTTAAGCATTTGCCTTGTTATGATCCTGTCAAGAATAATTAGTTTGTGGCTTCTTGCTCGTAACTACCAATACATGCAACGGGCTTGCTGCTGTATCTTCATATTTATGTGAGAAGTTGGGGAACCAGAGGCCTATTTCTTCCTCTAGAAATGGTGAAAGCTGTACTGAATACCATTGGAGGTGACAGAGAAGTAAAGCTTTTGGTATTGATCCGTCAAGTCAATATGGATCGCTCAGCTGCTGTCACTAAGAGCATCACAAACATTGCAGATCTTAACACTGAACCTTGAAAATCATATCTTACAATCAGAATATATTGAACAGCAATGAAAGTTGGAAGAAAAGGTATGTATTATCATGACAATGAAAGCCAGGCATTCTGTTTTGCTTTTCACGTCTCTGTTTGTTGGATTCAACAAAGGGATCAATACCAAGCTCTAAAACATCAGCCCTGCTCTACATTTTTTGGCAAGTTTATATTGGAACATAACAGAGGTTGAACTTGCAGAATTATAGCACAATACTGGGATCAACTTAAGATGAGGTATAATAATTTGTTTGACTTCTGCCTCCATCTACTCTCCGGCAGTCATTCTAGGAATGTTTCCTTTCTATGAGACACTTACCAACTACCGTCTTAATGGGTGTGATTCGATGGCTCAGACTTGCGATAATTGGCACGGTTGGAAATGTCATCAAGTTTTCTGAAAGGAGTCAGCAGGCCAGCAACGATTTCTTGGAGGGAAGACACCTTCTCTTTCAACACAGCATTCTCCTGAAGTATCTGGTGATTACCCTCGAGCAGGGCGATGAGCTTTTCGGAGAACTGACTGTTGGCAGCTCGGAGATGGTCCACCTGGCCCTGCAGCTCCTCTATCTGCTTCTTCTTCCTCAGCCTTGACCTCCTCGCTGATTCCCGGTTCGATATCATCCTCTTAAGCCTCCTGTCGTGGGTGACTCCTAAGGGAGCATGGTGCTGTTGATGAGGATCTCTTGAGTCAGCGTCAAAGCTCGGGCTCAGGTTGCTGAGGGAAGATGCAGTTGGGGAGAAGTCGGGGATGAGGAGGCCGTTGAAGGAGAATGAGGTGAAGTCTCCCGAAGAGGCGACTTTCAGGATTGAATGTGGCAGCCCGCTATGCTGGCAAGCAAAATTGCAATCCAGGAGATCCTGAGGAGCTGATGAGTATCGCTTCACTTCATTCAGCTCCATGATTGGTTTGTCTGAAGGAGAGAGGAGGCAGTGTGTGCAGTGAGGAGGATAGAGAGGCTTTTATAGGAGAACATTCACCGACTGCACTTTCATTAGTGGTGAAAAGTATACCGAAGTTACTCGAAGTGAAATGAACGTATACCTCGGGACGTAACATCTTTACGGTCTATTTGGAGTCTGTAGGCACCTGATGGTATCACTTACCCCTCGAGAGGCATAAATCGGTTTCTTGTTCGTAATGTTCTTACATCTTCAGGCCAGAACATGTGCCTTGGGGACTAAGAAACACATCCATTTAGTTGAATTCAAGTTTCCCCTCCTCCTCCTCGGTTCTCTTCAGATGGAACAGTAACAGTAGCCATCTCGGTGAAATGTTGCCCGTAAGGTCGATGGTCCCATTGTACTGTGACAACACAAACAGTTTTGGGTTACTGAACCAGAAACGACAGATATTGGAGTAAATACTAAGAAGGGTGGGACCATTTTCCTCAAGAATGATGATCAATGGTTTTAGAAGTATGCATTTGACAGCATATGAAAATGGCTTGCATGCGTAAAACCCGGCGACATGGAGGCGGGGGAGAGTGATATCCTCCAAATGACAACCGAAGAACAGTAAACACGAGAAATTCACATAACTAAGAGATGTGAAAGCTGTGATTTACCGAAAGTTGAGTACGGGGAGAACAGAACATGATCGTAAAGGGATGACTTGTGTGTGTAACAGCTTAATGCAGACACAGATTCAATCCTCAGGGACAGACGCAGCAGATGGTAGTTTCAACCAAAACTCGAAAATTAACTCTGAGCAAGCTATTATTAGCGAAATATTAATGCATCACAACAAGAAACTCAGATCTACACCTATGAAATCAACAGTTGCATTAAAAACCAAAGAGCGATCGAAGAAGAAAGGCGTATCGGTTCACGGCAATTCTAAAAACGATCCTCAATTACGTATTAGTTCTCTGATTAATCAACCATTATAGTTGAAGTCATAGTTTATCAAATAGTGACTTTGCCCAAAACAGAATTTTTTATGCTTTTTGTCGTGAAGAATTTCTTTGATCGATGTAAAATCTGAGGCTTGATCTGGTATACACCGGTAACACGAGTCCGGGATCAATCTACTTTAGATCATCAAATGCAGAGGAATTTGCTTGTATCAATACGAAGAGGAGGCAGGTTTTCCGGGGTTATTATCAGCATCGGGAAGAAAGCTAAGAACTTGGGAGTTGCTAAGTCTGGTAAAGATCAGAGGTTAACTGGAGAGGTTCAACAAGAGAGAGCCTTATTAATGAAGTGCAGACAGAAACATTAATTGAACGAAAGCTTTCGAACCAGTAAATACCACCACCTAATCCCAAACCTCTTCGCCCTCGATGCTTCCTGATAGCTTTCCATTCGGCTTCTCTGTCATATCAGGTCGGTGCTCCCATGGACACGTAGTGCACCGACCTGTATTTCCTTCAGAGAGCGTCCTATAAACTGACCTATCTATCAGATTACTTTTGACCCTGTTTCTAAAATATGGTTAACAACCGACGTACAAGGTAAGCAAACATGTTGCTATCCGGATTATGATACGATTGTGCATGTAAAGCCAGCTTTCCTTTGTAAATACTGGAAGCCGAGATGTTTATCTAAATAGATCATGTTCATGAAATCAATTTTGATGTCAGATCGAGAAGCAGCGATTTGCAGAATGCCCGTCTTTGCTTGGAGCAATGCAGAGAACTGTGGGAATGCAGCAAATAGAGGTATTTATAAGATAAAAGCATCTATTCTCGCCCCTCTAATTACGATCCTGAATCGCGGACATTGTTTCTCGGGGATAGATAAGAGGTCTCGGTTCCAATATAAGGTGCCCCGTTGCCTTATAGACTCTCAATTGTAGGAATGTTGTGGTTTGTTCTGATCTCCAGCCAGATACAAACCGGCAATGTTCATTTCGAATTTTGATGCCGAGCCCAAGTGAGAACAGGAACTGCCATGAAAGTTTCACATGTCGTTCAGTCCGATCTTGTCTGAAGGTCCAAAATGGAACTTAGTTCTGTAAAGGTCCAAAATGGAACACAATTCTGCTCTTTCGGTTATGGTTCTGTGGAATCTGATGTTTTGATGACATAAACCAGAGTCGAACAGGGCCTGTCAACTGCCTAGGAACACTTCACATCCAGACTCAAGTGTCCTAATCAGCTGTTTCCTGCAGACAGCATCATATCTAAAGCTTAAATCCAGAATCAGACATAGGATCCTCCATTCGAGCCCTTCACATCCATTCGAGCCCTTCACATCAATTCGAAATCTATTACTGGTCATGAAAATTCTCATCGCCCCAAGAGGTTCGATATCAAGACGAAAGCCAAACAGTTTTTTTAATGACTTTGAGATTACTCTTCCTTCGATGATGCTTACACGTGGAAGCATTATGATTTCATGCTCACAATACTTCAACTTAAGTGATCATTTCTGATCCATCCAAACACAATGCCATTGTTTAAATGCAAGAGCCATCAGTACGGAATTCTCCAGCATCAATGGGAATGGAGGATTTCTTTCGTATGGAATCACTTCAGAAGAACTGCTGCCACGGGATCCGCAATAAAGTAAAAGAACTAAGAGCCCAACTGAGCTTTGGTTGCTCCAAGTCCCCTTGAACTGGTGCATATTATTCCATTTTGAAGGAGAAATCCAAACCCTGTACCTTGATCATAGCTGACCAAATTGATCAAGAACTACCAAAACCAGATCCAGTATGACATATATACCTATCATAACACTCATCACAAGATTCTGAAATCACTGGAAAGCACAGACAAGCGATAACGGTCAAGTGAATAATGACTTTATCTCTAAATATCAGCAAATTGCTATTAAGAAATACTTGTGAGACTTCTGAGACCAGAACAAATCAGATGCAGATACAAGAACAAGCTTCTCGGAAGTATAATGAAGCAGTGATAAAAGTAGCCATATGAAATCACCACAAGCAGGATCCAGCAATCAATACCACTGAAACAGCCTCCTAACCTCACCTAAACACGGATAACAATTCACCTCATCCTCGTAAGACAAGAAATGGGCTCTATCAAATACCAATATCTACATATTGCAGAACCTAAGCTCTCAACAGGCTCTTTCAAAAACTATAACTCAAAAAGCATATCTTTCATGCTCTTCGGTTCTTCCTATTCTCGTAGTCAGCATCATCGGTGGGTAACTCATACCGACAAACTGGGCAAGTGTTCCTTATACGGAGCCACACTACAATACAATCAGAGTGGTAATGATGCCCACATGGAAGCTGCATCGCCTTCTCTCCAACACTAAATTCGTCCTTGCAAACGGGACAAAGACACTCAATTTCCTCCATGTTCTCCTTACTCACGACCACCAAATGCAGATTTTCTACCACTGACCTTGAAGCCGGTGGCTTGCCCATCAGGATGCTATCGCCCTCGGCAAATTGCCCAATCAGCAGACTGTAATCTCCCGCATAGATGTCATCATGGTGATTGAAATAGGGTTCTACTGCTTCCACAGTACCCATGTCAGGGTTCAGGTCCAGATGGCCAGTGTTCAATAAGACCTCCCATTCTGAGTTCTGGAAACCTATAAACCTATCTTCGTCCTCTTCATCTTCGATCACCGGCATCAAAGACATCGAGAAAGAGCCCGACCCAATATCATCCACTGACAAACTCAGCACCTCTCTCTCATCAGCAACATGATCGTCAACCTCCTCCCACTCGAATTCCACAAATTTGTCCTCCTCCCTAGGATCTTCCAGTTGAAGAGAGTCCCAACAAAGAGGGACATTGGCTGCGTCACCTGCGTCACGTATGTTCTCCTCTCCATACACATGTACATCAAATCCATACTCATCGTCCAAATGAAGGCGCACGCCGAAATCATGTCCTGTTTCCAAGTCGGACCCAGCAATTTGAAGAGGATTGGTCTCTGAGCTCCTCCCCCTTCTCTTCTCGATAAAGAACATACCGTCTCCGTCATCCTCTCCACAACTATCAACGAGAAACAAGCCATTCTCAGTTCTCTCCACGGCAAACCCCAAGCCAAAATCTTGATCCAGATCATCCAACCCCGCCACATCGCCACTCTGCACAACCCCGAAGCTCGACTCGTCGAAAGATCCCGAAATCGAATCGGCGGATCCCCCGCCGAGGACAAGGACAGGAAGGGACTGGTCGACGCGCTGATGGAACAGATCCATGACGAAACTGGCCTGGCTCTCGCGGTGGGACAGCAGATCGGAGGAATCCCAATCACAAACTACCTCGTCATCACTGAGGGAGGGATCAACCGGGAGGGGACCCGAATCCGGATGGTGGTAGGAGGGGCGGTCGTGGTGGCGCCAGTGGGGTTCCTCGGAGGAGGACCGGGGAGGGTGGATGTTGCGCCGCCCGTGGAGACGGTGGAGATGGGAGATCGAGGCCTCTGCTGCCATTTTCTCAAATTTCGGACACGAAAATGCTTCGTCGTCGTCTTCTTCCTTCAGGTTGCGGTTGGACCGACCGGCCGGGCGTTATCCCCACGGGACGAAATTAAAATCAATATCCTCACTTCGACTTCTTCGATAAATTCCGTTTTTTACAAATTTTTTTCTCTTCCTGCTTAATGGCATTAAAAAAAATTCAATAAATGACGAATAAATATTTCCCCACTAATTCCTTTAGCCGTATGAACAACGAGGCATATAAAAAGAGAACTGATTCGCATAATTCACTTTAAATCAGCCACGACTTGTGTTCGGGCTCCAATATTATATGGGCTTTCGTATTTTCGGCCCAGTAATGGTTTTGGGCCTGTCTGTCGGCCCAATATGATCAATCGGCCCAGGCCAAGAACAACCCTCCACGGGGCCTCGCTCCATCAAGGTGCATCTCTGCTCTCGCACGTTGTTCGATCAAGTTCTCAACATCCCGGAGGAAAAAAAAGGGGGGGAAATAAAGAAAAATTGTCAACAAACAATGGACCAAGACATCACCATTTTCCCACTTTGCTACGGCAGGATACTACAAAGCGCACAATAAACAACACTTAAGGAATCAGATCGAATATCTCTTGATTTTAAATCGAAAATTATATTACTATTCTAAGATGAATGGGTCAAGAGGAAAGGCTGTAGGGGGATTTGATTCGGTTGTTCCTCATAAATTGTCATATTTCATGAACAAAGAAGACCTCGACCATCCTTCATGGATGAATTCGACAAGGGGCACGTCGCAACAAAACCTCCGCCGGTCATCAGCCTTGACGTAATAAGCAAGGAACAAGAGTATAATTTCATGTTCGATCCTATCCTCACCCTATCTCCGATCTAAGGCCCCTGATTCTTAAGGAGGACCAGCCAAGCCAACCAAATCCATTTGGCCCTCAGCCTGTCTCCGTCGGGGTCGGATTCTTATAGCTGTCCCTCGGATGCTTTATCAGGCTCCATCGCAATCGCACTCCAACTACGATTATCGTAATCAACAGTGCCACTGGTATATGCACAGATTAGCCATAAAGCGAACAGAGAGTGAAGTGATTGCCAACAATCAACACTATTCTACTCAAAATCAATCAAGGAAAAGTAAGTATGGTTTTCTAGGACCCAGGAGGATGTTGACAAGGGGATAGCTCTTAGCAAACTACCATGGCCAAGTAGATCAACCGCGGTCGAGTTCAAGTGAGCTGCAGGACATCTTTAGTTAGAGAAGCCGTGACATCCTTTTGATAAAAGAATGAGTGCGTCGTATGTTCCTCTGCAGGCCATACATCAGAAATAAACATTTTGCGAGTTGCCTCGCTCGATAGACATGTTCTTTTAACGCACATGTCGGAGGAGCCCGTTCATAGGAAAAGAATTCTGCTTCGCTACACCAAGCGATGAAGCAATCATTGGAACCAATGGATCAAGCAAAGAAAGAAAGCGTAATCATGTCTGAATATTCAAACCTTTCTTCTGTACGTACGTTAATTAATGAATACTAGGAGTTTCTCACAGAGCCTGATGGAACCCCAAGAGAGAAGAAGCAAGCAATACATGGAAACTGAATGAACGTTGGGGGAGATTACCTCTCAATAATCTAGAGTAAAATTCCCGCATCTTCTTCTCACATGACGAGGCAAGCCTGATCTGAATCTTGCTCCACTGGAGCCTCAGGGCACTTCCCATACATTGCCCGGATTATTTCATTATCTATAGAACACAGATCTCCTCAAACTCATATTCTGCAGATTGAACCAGGAGCCCGGGTTTTTCCGTTAAGTGTATACAAGACCTCATTCTAGAATCTTTACAATAGATACCAAAAACTGAAACCTTCCACACTGTGTGACAAATAGCCGGAGGACACATCAGCCAATAGATAGAGCTGTGGAAGCATGTAAATTGATAATACTGGGTAATCTCCCAATAATGTACCAAACTGATCAGATCATGCACTGCTTAGAGAGTGGCCATTTGATGATTGCAGGCACTCATATGGATTGGCATAAAAATAATCCTCTTCCTTTGGCCTGTCGGGGATAAACAATCTCCTTGACTGACTGCCCATTCGATTTGCATGGAATATCTTAACTGCAGAAGAGAACTGATCCCAACTGAGCAATCCGGAATTATACTGGTCTATCAACTCAACCAAAAGCTTACGGTCAAAGAGAATTGTCTTCTTGAATCCAAGATATCTGCAACATCAAAGACATAAGAAGTGTATTCCTTGTGCGTCAGAGAGAGGGATAAAATCAGGAGCAGGAAATTCCAAATGATTGACAGCAGAAACTTCAAACCATGTACCAGCAGGTAAGGAAGAAGTGGATACGCTGCATACAAGCAGTAAGAAATTCTGCACCAACTATGGAAATGGAAAACTACCTACGATGTCCTTCAACAACCTTAGCCATGTTCCCATCATATGTTGGAACAAAAATATCGCTCTCGAGCGAGACTAGGTAATCAAGAGCTGCCATCTGGGAAGAATGATTCTGAAAATATTTCAGGTCTGAGAGTTGCAGCAGAGTCTCCTTCCTGACCTGTTTCAGAAATATATAGCATCGAATAAAACCTGAAAAATAAGAATCCCAAACTCAAAAGACATTGGGGCTAGAACCACGAACCAGTCTTGGGTAAGACTCTGCAAGAGCTGCCATTCGTCTTTCTCCACCATATATCTCACCAGCTGCAATGTAGATCTGAGTGTTTTGATCAATACCAAGAGCCCTCAGAGTGAGAGCAGTTTCTTCAGGTGTCAAAGGACACAGCCCATCTTTCCTTTTCAGGTCTGAGTTAATTATCTTTTCCTTCCACCAAGGATATGCATATCTGCAAAGTAACATACACAGTAAACTCAAATTTTCTCCAAATAGACATTCATTGAATAACTTAAATAGTTTGCTCACCACACCTCATTCTTGTCAGTTCCTCTGCTTCTTCAGGGCTACAACCCTGTGTACATCCCGAAAATGCAAGCATATCCATCTCATATCGAAGATGAAGAACAAGAAAAGGGCCATTTTGCCTCAATAACTTAATGACCCTTCTACTCAGCTCCTCTATCTGGGAAGTGAACCTGAGGGCACTAAAATTAACCCGGCATCGCAGCTTCTGAAGTTCTAGCGGTTGACCATTGTTAGCAAGCCGGGCATCTGTTCTATTCAAATGTAACACTTTGTATCTTTTTATTAGAGGAAGAATCTGCAAAATGAAAACAGACAGATTGTTCTGAAGATAGGAAGCCAAACAAAAAGGATTCCATCTAAACCCAATGGATCACCAGAAAATAGCTAATTAAGCTCATATCTAAAACAAATACAACGGTAAACTAGAGGGGGGAAAAATTCACCTGATCATGATAGTAGGATATATCTGACCAACTAATTGGTGGCATGGAATAAGTCATTCGTAGTTCCACCCTCTTCTTGAGCCTAGGAGGCAACTCCTTTAATATCCGAACTTCATCTCTCAAGGATGTGATGAAGTGATCCACATCAAATATGTCCCAAAACTCACTGCCCAAGCAATATTTAGAATTAAATACAAATACAAAGTATAATAACACCCAAATAGAGTAATTGCCAGCTAACATACCTGGGGTCATTCCAAAAGGAGGTTTTATCCAACTCGGGGATAATAAGTGTGACATTCAAGTATCTTGCTATTGCAACCATATCACAAATCTGAAAGTCATGCCACAGTCAGAAATTCTGTGTGAATTATAAATTTGTGATGGCTACAAAGAACATAGAGAGATTCATATGCACAGAAAGCACTGGATAAATACCGCAGCTCTCATTTGATTAAGTCCTCCATTGCATGAAACCATCAGGTACCCGTTATTCTTGTACACCCCTGTCAGCAGCAGAAATGAGATTGTATTCAGTGCAGTCAAACGTTAAGTGGGAGCACTTATTGTAAGAGGCATGCTATGCTGCTCTTGATATCAAGACAGCATGAGGATTACAGGAAAGCGGAAGGCATGAGAACATGCTTGACAATTTTAGCAAAATCAGATCCCTGAAATTTTAAGGAAGACACAGAAAATTATAATATTTGGCCTACCTTTCACGCTAAACCAGCAAATCTTTTTTATAGTTTCAAGACCTGATTCAGAACGTTAAGAATCGACCCAGAACAGAAGACCAACTCCTCAAAGAGAATTTTCAAGTCGAAGATATGCAAGTTGCCCTCGGGCTAAAGGGTTATGCTCGAGTAACCATATGTATTTCAGAAGAACCACATGATTGTAGAAAATCATGAATCTCAGCTCCGGTCATCGTTTAATCAAAAGATTAGCAAGAATGGAGGCAAAAGAGGGGGGGAAAAAAGACTTACGTTTGGGCGGCAAGGCATGGGCTGGTACCGCAGAGTCCTTATCATCCAAGATCACCAACTCCTGAGAAAAGCCAGAAGGCCAAACCTTCAACGCTCTTGGGCTCCAAGTCTCCCCTAAGGCCGTCAATTGAACGATGCACATCCACAGCAGTACGGTGGTGGTGGCCCTGATCATCCACAGCTTCACCCTTGACCGAGAAGCCGGGACCACCATTGTGCTCTTGAGCTTCTCCATTTTGTTCTCTCCCAATGCCTTCAAGTACCCCATCTCCGAGGTGCCTTCTTCAGAGGCTCACACTTGATCTCACTCGTATCTACTTTGAATATACCATACAATCACCATTACCCTCCTAAGATGCTCTTACCCTCTAACCAGACGAATCAAATCTCTTAAACAGATTCTGTTTAAAACCTATAGAGATTCAGTACTCGACGCTGCATCAGTGGCAGGATCATCGGTTAGCAATTAAAGCACTCACCACCTGAAGTAAATGAACCCAAAATGTATTGCCTCCCCCTCAGGGTATCTTGAAGATCCAATTCAACTTCCAATTCCAAGAGAGCTACAAGTAGAACCGGAGCAAACCAAAATTACACAACCCGTACCGAGACTGTAGAACCTGCCAGAAGCAGCCCAATTATCGCCACAATATCGTTTTTACACCCTTCAGGATTTCAAGTCCACACTCATTACCGGAATACAAACGACGAAACAAACCCCCAACTCCCGACGGACGACCGGAACACTAATGGCCGATCCTCCTACCGGGAACAATGGTGTGAAGCGACGAACTCTCTTGGATTACGACTCCAAGGAAGATTGTCCTCTGAGCTCCCCGGCGGCCTAGCCACGACACGAGTCGCGGGACGACGATTAGCCGGCAGTTTCGCCTCCGAGGAAAACGTCAGACGGAGATTTACAGCAGGAGCATCTGTTTTCGAGTACAGAGAACGCGTGAACGAAGAGACCAGAGCAGAGCAGAGCATAGCAGAGCGCGGGGATACAATGCGCAGCACCTTTAAAAAGACTATTATAAGAGAAATGATGTATAATACATTAATGCTGTTATAGGTTTAATTAAATAATTAAAATATTAATTTTTTATATTAGGTAGAAACGAAGTTCAACCCCATCAAGCCAATTCCATCATAATTTTTTTTTTATTTTGTAGGATTTAACATTCGGCGTCAATCAATTTGTATTTTCAGTTAATCCCACTCTGCCCCCTCAAGTATACGACAGTTCCCATTCCGCTCCCTACTGTTGGATCATGTGTAATCGAAACTTATATCCGAATCTCATTTGAATTATTGGGTAAATTTTCGATTCTGTAGCCAAAGCGGGAAACACCCTCTTAATAGATACTTTGATACCTTAATAAGATTTAAGAATATATTATTTTTTTAAAAGGTATTATTTCAAGTATTAAACTTTATAATATTATGTTCAAATATATAATATATAATATTTTTTAGTTGCACATTTCGTATAAAAAAACTTTAGACCGACTATTTAGAATTATCTCAACATGAAATGTTGAATTTCTTCTTTGTTTATCCTTGGGATGATTATGTGTACACCCATCATCTTGGGTATGAAGCTTTTTATAGATCGGATCGTGTTGATATAACTTCCTTAATAACTGGGACTAGCGGGGAAAGAAGTGAGCTTTAGGTGCTAGAAAGAAAGGGGAGGAAACATTTAGGGGTCAAACGGCAAATAACTCGAGCCATTTATGTGGAAACGAACCCACTAAATACTCGCCATCTAACAATCTACGCCAGAGTGGTGGGGTGGGGTAAGGGGGGTACAAATGGGGTCCAGCTGTTTAACGGAGCGAAACGTGGCATATGTCGACCGCTGCGGTCACACACGTGGAGGGATCGAACGGGGCTCATGTGCTCGCCCTCAGATCGCAGGAATGGAGTTAATCGGTGCACCGACAAAATCTCGTGATATTTTGGCCGGCACTCGGGCTCTCTGCTGGATTTTGACAGAATCTAAATCAAATTTGATTGGGCGTAAACCTTTTTTTATTTTTCCATGAAAAATATTATTTAAAACTCAAGACATTCTAATTAATCTTATTACGTGCAGGATTGGCTCACTCGAGATGAGACTCTTCAAACAAGAATTTTCCTCATTTTTTATTTTGAATGAGGGATATCATCTATATAAAATACAGATTAGACTGTATCAACTAATTCACATCCGTATTTTCTAATTAATTTTAAGTACTATATATATATATGCAGAGACATGACGTGGGACAATTAATAAATAATATCATTTATCATTTATTAGAGGTAACAAGTTAAGAGAGGGAAAAATTAGAAAATTCGCTCTAGCTGGGCTACAGTCGAAGGCTGCGATATATCGGGAAGCGAGACGAGAGATATCAACGACATTGTCGTCGGGACAACTACCGTACTTTTCCACTGTATATATGCTACGGCCGTTAGTCACCGTCCGAGTGTCGGTTGCTCCGTTACACCAGAGCTAATGGTCTCATGTCACCCCGGTCGGGTCGCCAAGGCCACACTCATGTGAATTTTTTTTTACTCATCTAAAATTTGAGTATAAAATCTTATTTTATATAATAATATGCATAACACCTTATACGGTAAACGGAGATGAGAGAAAAAAAAGTAATTAAGACTAATATAAAATTTCACTAACCAAGAAAAAAATCAAGATTAAAGCTTTTTCTTTTTTTAATTTTAATATTAATAATATAAGACATTATAATAATTAATTAATTTACTAAATAATATATTATACAACCTAAATCCTAAATCCCACTAATTAAACTGTATGGTAAGTGGGCTTTCAGTCAGTATTCCTTCTTTTACATAAAACCCTTTTTAGTTTTTTTTCTGTATATTTTTATTCATTGTCATAAAATAAGCAAAAGTAAACTTCATTAATGGATGGCAGCTAACCAACATCAATGATCGGATCCAACCAGTCAGAGAGGAAGTCTGACCCAACAAACATGAATCCTAGAGTATAACTTGATATATATATATATATATGTATGTTTGTTTTTGTCTAATCAATAGATGAGCAGCCCTACCACTTTGAATATTAAATGTGCAATTTTTTAAATCGTTTTATCTTGTTATGGATTAATTCATTAAGTATAGTAAGTTGTGCTTATCCGATTACAGATTGTAGTTCAAGAAAATATAAGTCGGCTGAGAACCATTTTTGAGTGAATTAGTTTATGATTCAGGCCGGTTTAAACCATGAGTAGTGGCCATTTCATCTTCTCTTTAATTTTTTTCAAATTAATTAAATTGAATCGACAAAATTTGATCATTTATTTGCAGAATTTTTGTCAGTCCGGGCCAGTTTTCAATTCCAATCCAACGGGTTTATTTCTTAAATTTAGCATATAATCATTCTCTATCTTAGTAAGAGCAATTATGTGTCGATTTTGGACAATCTGGACCGGTTACATGTTTAACATCTCTACCCGTTAGCCCATATTTCATTATTCGAGTAGGTGGTACATGTAAGTATGTCGTTCGGCAAATCCTTCACTGACTTTGCTGTTGGGTAATCAGAAGAGCCTGTGCGAGCCGACGGATCTCAGGCAGACCATCTCCCACAAACCATCACCCCGTGAAAACCGCGTCCCTCACACTAAAATGCATATGCATATTCCTCCGTTGGTCTTGGCGGCATCTACGACACATGCTTGCTGGGTGCAGACAATGAACAATGGGCGTTCGCCGGTTTGGTCGCCATTGTAACAGACGAGTCCTTTGGGGCAACTTGCAGGAGGACTAGGCCAAGATACTACTTGATCTCATGTCATGGGTAACGTGTGGCGGGTGTGGGCTGGGGTGCGAGGCCGACGACAGAATCGATAGCTCTTCTTGATGTATCGTACAACGTGCGGCATTTGATGTAATCTGACACGGGCAAACAACATCACGGAATCTCGGACACAATATTTGAGATGTAAAAAAAAAAGAGAGAAAATAATAATAATAAAATAATTGGTCTGACATGAGGAAGGACGCTGGCAAATGCGGGGGGCCCCAGAACTGATGACCGATCACAAGCATATTAAAGATCATCAGATTTATTATTGTGTCGGCTCACAAAAGAGCCCAGCATTTGACATCTCATTTATGGAATGGAAAATCTCATTATCAAAAGAAATTAAGCTCCAACTTAAGTATTTTAAATTATATAATATATTATTTGATGTTGGATACTATTAATATAAAATATATATATTTTTAGTGAATAATAATAATGTATTGGGGTCCCGTGAAAAATATATTTATAAATAAGATGATGTTGTTCTCCAGTGAACCGGTTCGGCTCAAAGATCGTCCTAATCTTAACTGTGGCTGTGGATCTGCCGACTCACTTTGACTCTCTGACGTCTGCGTTCAGATTAATATATATTCTTTAAGATCCTGGAGAAGAGGGATCTCTCATCTCATTAGACGGCGAGCAGTGAGTGAGTATATTTAATAATTAAGGCTAAAATAGTGATTGACTCATGTCCGAATTGTCTGGTTCCAGCCATCCTTGTACATACCTGTGCGGTCCCGATCGATTAGTTCACTGATTGGGCAACCCGTCTATCTGAAATCCGAAATGGTAAGGATTCCGAGTGCAGGCCGTATTAGGGGGCAGCATGCCGATCGATCTCCCATAGCTGCAATCCATCTTGAGTCATGGTTAGGGGCCGAATTAGATGATAGCGGGCCTGGCGTCGCAGTTCCCATGGTAGGCCAACGGAAGCCCAATCACGGGCCACTGGTTTCTTCTCGGATGCTGGAACTTTTCGGCTTCCCCAATCGCATCGAGCTCCGACTCCGCACACGGAAAAACAAGTTGGTCAGTGGGGTCGCTGAGCATCGAACACTGCAGAAGACCAGTTCCACCGCCCCCCTCAGTCAATCTATACAGTTGTATTGCAGGAGACACGACTGTTGTTTTTCAACAGCAGTTGCCTAAACTTACGACCGCAAGGCCGACGCCGTCTCTCTCGTCCACACGATCCCAACGCCCGCCGGTCAGATCTCTACCATCTCTGCAACGCGCATTGAATTCGATCATAATTTTGTGTCTGCCGTGGCTCGACAAGGGTACTTGCCCTGCGTATGTCTGCAAACACACGGAATGATTTAGATATAATTCGACCATATTACAGATGGAGATGGTGTGCCGTAGATACGAGCTCAAGTTACTGCCGAGCGGCATTGAATAGCGGAATGATTTAGTTGGGTTGGGGGACGGTGGCAGTTGCCCCCACAGAATTCAAGATTCTTCATTATATATGATGTGACCGTCCGGTGGACCGGTCTTGGACCGTTGTGCCGTCTCGTCCAGTGAGCCTGGTGAGGCCTTCGGTGCACCTTGGATCCCGCAAAGAATCCACAACCGGCTTGAATTATCCAGAACGACCCTCTCTAATACTTAAAAAGTTAGTGAGAGGGTATAGAGCTGAGTACGGGTACCGACTGAGTGGAGTCCGCATTGTCAGTCTCCGGAGGGATGGATGGTGTCACAGGACTCAGGCTTGACCCAAATTTTTCCTTCCCTGCGAGGGTACCGAGCAGAGCGACACGCACTCTCAGCCAACCCCAAATACACGGCACAAACCAACTCGACCAAGTATATCGACAACCGGGACAAAATAGAGTACTTACAAGGGAAATCTCACTCGTATTCACAACTCGGTATACAAGAATAAGCAAAACCCTTACACGAGTACACGAGACACTCTAAGCATATGCCTCGGTGCTTCCTGCACCTGCACTCCTCGCCTTGACAGGAGATCTTGCCCGGGAAGGTCGCCTTTGCAGCAAGGACTGGAGACAGCTCTTCCGGCCTTCCGTCTGGACTAGCTTGCTTGCCCGCGCTTGCTAGCTGGCCAGGAACTCTTCTCCTTCTCTGCTGGTGTCCTTCCGACTCCTCCCCTTTTAAGCTTTTCCTAGGGTAACTAGCCCAGTACCGGCTAGCTATGCCTCCCTCTGCCTATCGGGTAGGAGGAGGGCGGCTGCAGTGTCCGGAGTTGACAGGCCAAGTGGGGCGGAGTGCTGTTCAGCTAATCCCCGGTCTGGCCTGGCCGAGTCCCACCAACACTCTGCTTGGCCGTGGTTTAATGTGCTTGCCCCCAAATCCATTCCTAGTTCCCGCAATGCCGGGCGGCCGTGGCTGCTCGCCTTATGGCATTCCTAGAGCGATAAGGGCGCCCCCTTCTAGGAGCGAGGTTGCGGGAGCTCTCGGGCGTCCGTGGTATACCAGCATGGCTTGGCACGGTTCCTGGGAGGGTCTGGTGTGCTCTCGTGCGTCACCCTCGAGCTCTGCTTGCGGGAGCAGTCGCGCCTTACCGCTCCCTCTCCTTAGGGACGGGGTTTCCAGGAGGATCCTTTGGGCAGCTTCTTCCCGTTCCGGGCCCTCCGTTGCTATGCGATCGAGGCCCGCATAGCGGCCATATTTGGGTCGGGACACAAAGGGGCTTACAGATGGTATGTTAGTGTGGGAACAGAGTTCAGGGGATCAGGCCAGGTAACTCGAGTCGGTTAAGTGCGGGTTGACCTGGGTGGACCGATCCGTGTCAATATATATTTGAGTTCAGTAGTTACTGATCGGCTGCTCAAATGATTTCCTGCCACGGAAAACCGAAAATTGTGTCGCTAGGCAGAGTAGAGCTAAAAACCTGGCCTGCTCGTATCACTGTTGTCGCACGTCAAGTAATGCCTTCAAATAGTAGTTCTACGATATTCCTGTCCTGTCCGCGAATCACGTACATAGCATAGGTACACGCGAGAACTCTCTTCACTCACCGGCCACCGTCGCTCGGTCGCTTCTTGACGGATGATGTCTCCTCCTCTGACTGAAGAACAGCACGAAAGACACGTCAAATTGTTGCCTTTCCCTCCATTAATTTTTGTCTTCTGGGCATTCTGTCCCATTTCCTGAGAGATACAATTTCATGACTAAATATCCTATATGTAACAACATACGCCTTCATTTGATACAATGAGATAGTACACTGCACATCGAACATCACTTGATGTTCATTTGTGGGTCGTGTTGATAGAAACTTATTGAGGGCCACTCCTGGACGAGTCTATAACGTGCTTATGGGGTAGGGGTCCAGAGGAACTCGTCGAACATGACAGCTAACCAATGGAAGGTGGTAAAGTGGCAAAAGTTCAGTCTCCGACCGACACATCCCAGACTAGCCCTTGGATGACACAGCGTGCCGACAAAGCGACTGCCGGATTTTCCGTGGACTGCACCAGCCCAGCCCGCCGTCCCCGACACGTCACCCCGGCGGATGGCCCCGCCCTTTCAACCCCCACCCAGCGCGTCGCGATGCGGCTGCAGTAGCCGAGGCACATACGACCTTGAGTCTGGATGAATTCCAGGAACGGTTCCAAAATAATCATTACTGTTGAATTAAGTATAATACGTAAAATTTTACTGATTTTTTTTGTATATTTTTATACTTTTTAAAACCCTAGTAATTGGTTATCAGAAGCATGTAGGAATGTTCTACAATTTTAGTAGTAAGTCAATAATTTCATATTCCTACTTTCTAGTAAAGAGGGGAAAAAAAAACCACGAGGTGGTGTGATGAGTCCTTTCGCTCGCTTCATCCGCTCTAGATCTTTTCTGAGGTTTTCAAGTGCCAGGTATCATCATCTAATTAGCTTCAGGACGCCAAAGAAAGTCAAGTACAGGATTAGTGATCCAAATTGAGAGAGGAAATGATTTGATGTACTGAGATGGAACACTTTTATATATATTCAATTTTTATTATAAAATTATTATATCTTTTTATTTTTATTTATTTTTATTGTCTTATTTTAAACTTATAAAATTTCTATATAATTGATACAAAAAACTTAAGAAATTTGAGCATAATTTTAAAAACCGGACTGGGCTAGCTGGTCGACTAAGAACGACCACTCATTTAGTCCGGTTCTTATAAATAATTTAATTACACTTTAAATTATGTTAAATTCAGTTATACCAGTCAGTTCTCGACAAATTAGTAAACCCAATTGAATCAGTGAGAAAACCGATCAACTTAAAATAAAAAAATTATAACATACTTATTTTATTTCACTAAACTTATATTTATATTTTATGTTAAATAATATAATAATATAATGACTATATTAATTATTTTTATTATAAATCATAGTTAAATTATAATATTACGTGAATTTATTAGTAATATTGTATTATTAATATTATTTATTAAATATACGGTTTGACCCATTAAATCCCAGTTCAATCCATAAATCTATACTTTAACCGGGTGCTGGTCTAGTTCGATTTTAAAAATTATGAATTTGAGGTTGTGGGAGGATTCAAGATAGAGAATGGAAGGGTGTGAAAGTCGGTTGGGGGATAGAGGATTTCATCTGCTGGGTATTTGTGTGGTCTTCACATGATCTAGGGCTAGTTCCAAGTAGGCCGTAGATGGACGATCCTCGGTTTGCAAGGAGATGAAAGTAATTTCAGAATAGGGTCGATAGGTGGATCTAGTCACATTAAGGGGGCAAATTCGGTAATTCGGAACTGATAAATATGCAAGTCGGAAGGTGAAGAGGATATTTTTTCGCGTACATGCTGTCAGAAGAATAGGAGCTCAGAAGTTGCTGATGCTATCTTCTTCCTCACGCTGCCATTTCCGTGGGGCACCCTGAAGGACGTGAACTATCAATCACTCATCTCGGCAGAAAAATCGAGAGTGCTATAACAGCTGATGACCGTATCCTGTTGATCGATCGAATTCCGCTTGAGTTGATGATGCTCCGCCATCACCACCACCACCACCACCACCAGCAGGCCCTGAAGTGTCCGCGCTGCGATTCCACGAACACCAAGTTCTGCTACTACAACAACTACAACCTCTCCCAGCCTCGCCACTTCTGCAAGAGCTGCCGCCGGTACTGGACCAAGGGCGGCGTCCTCCGCAACATCCCCGTCGGAGGAGGATGTCGCAAGAACAAGCGCTCCAAGGCCAAACCGCCCCCGCCCGAGCAGCCATACACAGCGGCAGCCCTCGGTGAGGAACA
Source organism: Sonneratia caseolaris (assembly GCA_900006705.1). Taxonomy (NCBI): domain Eukaryota; kingdom Viridiplantae; phylum Streptophyta; class Magnoliopsida; order Myrtales; family Lythraceae; genus Sonneratia; species Sonneratia caseolaris. The sequence continues at coordinate 701,069 of CXYZ01003529.1, read as the reverse complement.
GGCAGCTGCCAGTTCGCCGCCTCCGAAGCAGCCGGAGCGGAAGTCGAGCTCGCAGTCATGCAGCGAGGGTTCCAGCCTAACGGCGGCGAGTACCGTTGCTGCCGCTGCCACGGAGGTGGCTATCATAGGATCAACTCCCGGTGCCGCCTCTCCTGGAGGCGGCTTCTGCAATATGCGCGAGCACGAATCACATGTGGTCACGACCGTGAACCTGACTATCGAGGGCGCGTGCATGAAAGCGCCGCTCGGTCACACTGCCAAGACCGGGGCTTCCATGGACGCGGGGAACCTCACCGGCCTAACACCGGCCCCGGCAGTGCCCTTCAGCAGTGTGCCGCTTAGCCAATCCACCGATGACCCGTGTCAGCAGCATCAATGGCAGGGTCTGACGGTCGGGAATCTATTCGATCAGACGGTCCAGATGGACGGATCCTGGCCGTCAGATTGGCAACTGAAGGATCAAGGAGGACTCTTCGACCTTCCCACCACCGTCGATCAAGCGTACTGGAGTGAGGGTCAGAGCCAGTGGACGGACCGTGATCGAGGTCAGTTCCCGAGACTCTACCTCCCATGAGTTCCTCCCGGAAGGTAGAAAACTAGGCCTACCTAGTCCATGCCCATTTTCACATCCTAAATTCTTGATGATCCCCATTCCTTGTAATCATCAAAAGTAATTGTAGTATTGTCAGCTTTCAAGAATTTCAGCAGGATGTCATAGATGGGATTTTCCTTATCTTTTATCTTCTCTTCAATGTTCCTGTCACCCCGTATGTGAAACAGTAGTAGAGTGGACCCACATTTAGGTGGGTTGTTACTGTTGAGTCGGTCCAGGGCATGTGCAGCCGTCTGTTTGATTAGGACCAGGGGCTCTCCCTCTCGCTCGCTGTCTCGCTCCATCCGATCGCCGACTGATTGACCAAGTCAAACATAAAGAGAGCCATCCGGACCGATACAGCACTCCCATTCCTTCACGTTCCGCGCGTCTCGCGTCGCCGGCCGGCCCCCGCCCACTCGATCCGGACCGAGCTTTCATGGGCCTGGCCGAAAAATATTGAAGAAGGGACCGAACCTAGCGAGGTCTCATATAAGATCGTTGTTGCCCCCTCCCCTGGGTCCACTACTGTCCTTCTATAGCCGACCGCTGACATCGAGTAGTCAATAATTTCTAGCACTTCCACGGCCGCATATGCTGAAAATTCAAGCTGGCCAAGGACTTTCACGCCACGATTCCTGTAGTTCATACACTCGTCGCGAATCACGATCCGATCCCATGACCGCAAGGTGGTCCAGCCTGAAGTAAATAATATCTCAGTGGCACTCGGCGGCTCGATCGAGGGTGGTCCTTAGGAAGCACATTATTGAGTTCGAGGCAGCGTGGTCCATATTGTTGATCGCTCGAGAGAAAGCGTAATAGTACGTACCTATTTGCAGCCTAAGAGATCGTTCTTGGTTCGAGCCCAACATCTCTAGGCACCCGACGGCCGTTAGTTCATATTGTAAACGCTATGCGTTGGTTAGTTTCAACATGCCCTTCTAGGCCTAGGCATCGCGGGGAGAGGAGAAATGGTCCGTCGAGCTCGGGCCGACGTTACCTCAATGGATTGAATCGGGTAAAGTTTAAAGGAAGACTGTCGAGATGCGAAATGACCCATGTCATCCATCCTACACGCTGGGGCCGAGAGGTTCGCGAGCCTTGATTGGAGCGGATTCCATTCGGGGCTAGTCTCTAATGGGCCTTTAATGGGCCGGGCTAATGTATTTCGTGAATGGGCTTTTACTGGGCTAGGAGTGAGGATCTCCTACGTACGTGGCTCCGGCCCATCTCAGGCCATGTGGTTTGAGAAAATAGGGAAATGGAGTAGTCACATGGCTCTTAAGTTCGAGTCCAGAGATTCCCGAATTTGATTTTCGCTACTTATTTCGTCTTAATCTTTCCCTCATACGAGCGGTCAAGAAGATATTCATTTAATGACTCTACGGCAGCTTTTTATTCTTTAACAATCTCACAGTTTAACATGAACCCTGAAACGCTCCATCATGAGTAAAAATTAAAATTTACAGGTTAACCTAACCGGACTGGGTGACGGAAAGATTGAGCGGATTCGACCGTTTGACCACGCAAACGGGAGGGAAAAAGGGGCGGTTTCGGCCGTAATTAAACAGAAAGGCGAGAGGCATTATCGTCATTCTGCCCTTTTACAAGGAAGGGAAAAGGAGCAAATTTTAAAATAAAAAGAAGGGAGACATTCGAGTTGCTACGCCCTCACTCTCACCCTCTCCTGCTCACTTTGCTCGATTCCCCCGATTTCGAGATGTTCGAGCCGCAGAACGCCATGGATTTGCAGGAGAATTCGGGGTTCGGGGACCCAAGGTCGTGGCTCTCGGGGGAGGTCGGTGATGCCGGCGGGGTCAACTCAGGCGCCGGCCGCAATCTGGACCGGGTCCTCTTCAACGATCTCGTCGAGATCGTCCCGCTCGTTCAGTCCCTCATCGTACTGCCACTCGCTCTCTCTCTGTCGTACTGTATGCAGTATAGCATATGAATGTAGTTTATTGGGGGGGGGGG